>PVIJ01008959.1:14241-70227 GCA_004024925.1 Scalopus aquaticus | reverse complement strand
AAAAAAAAAAAAAAAAAAAAAAATAAAATGCTTTTAAGTAATGAGTTAAATGTGCTTTGTACTAAAATATTACAATTCTGAATGCCTTCTTTGTACAGGGTCTCTTGAAAGTTGCCATAGATAATGCCAGAGCTCAAGAAAAACAGGTCCAACTGGAAAAAACAGAGCTGAAGATGGATTTTTTAAGGGAAAGAGAACTAAGGGAAACACTTGAGAAGCAGTTGGCTATGGAACAAAAGAATAGAGGTATTTTCATGTTTCCAAATTAGTTTAATGCTTTTTGTAAAATATTCAACATAATGCTAAGATTGGTGTTTTAATATGAGACTCTCTTTTTCTTTGTTAACTTACTTATAACTAAAATTTAGAGCAGGATTTGAATCCTGGGTTCATTGAATTTCTTAATCTACAAAGTACATGATTTCTCCCTGTTCACGTGTCAGGGAATTGAGATATAGCCTGTATGTCATTAATCACATATCTCTTATTGCTTATAGAGCTTAACAAATTCATAATTTTAAGATAAGAATGAACTCTGATAAGATGACAACCATGAAGCAAATTTCTATATTCATTCACAGTTGCCCTTTGAAAAACTCGAGTTAAGTAAAGCTAAAATAGAAAATACCGATTATTCAAGTGAAACAGATTCAGGAAGATATTTATCAACTGAAATTAAAGACTGATGAATATCTGAACAAATGACCAAAGTTGAGTGTTTGTATAATTTTCTTTATGAATGCCTCATTTTCATCCAACAAGGTCAAATACACATTAGATTAATAACAAATATGAATTTATATTGGGTAAAGAATTATATTACTGATCTATGAATTGTGTCTTTTAACATATTTTAATAGTGTATGTACAAATGATCATTGAAAACCATTCATATTTGTATGTATATATTATGTATTAGTTTGAAGAGTTATTTTATTTCAACCAATTTCCCTCTTGTCTCAACTATAAGATTCTCCTAATTATCCTGGAAGGAGAGCTTGTTTTCTCTCATCTAATAAGTATCAAATATAAACACTCCATATATTATCCTCTTATTTGTTTGACATGGCCATTTGAAAATCAGTTTCTGTTTTCCTTTTAAGATTAGCAGGACTCCCTAAGTTTTTTCATTAGTTACTCAAAGTAAGAGTTAATTGGTTCCTGTAAGGATATTGATTTGAGAGGCTGTCACCCCAGGTATTGAACATAGTTCTAAATAATGTGCTTTCATATAGATCCAGGTACTAAAATAATCAAAAACAAGATAAACATTGATAACAGAATGTGTTATCAGTGAGTAAGGAATTTTGGTCAGAGTTTATATTATTGGGAACTGTTTCCATGAAATAGCCATGTCTTGATTTTTTTTTTTTTTGATCACTTGGAGATTTCTCTTTTTGGATAAGACTTGCATGCAGACCCTTGAATTCCTAATGCAATCCTTTGGTTCCTTGGGAGACCTTCAGAAATTTTTTAGTTCAAACCTGTTGCAGGATTTATATTCCCTTATTCTTTCAACCACTAGAGGGCAAAACATTTAACAGAGCACACCTTATTAGAGCCTCTCATTTAATTAATTGCGAAAACTAAAATGAAGGTAATAGCTATCAATAACTATCTATATCTATTATGTATCTGTTGAAGCAGTTGTTACCCTGAAGAGGAAACATGGCAACCCCATTGGTTCAAACACATAGGAAGAAACAATTAGCAGTAAATGGCGAGACACTAGGTTTGAGTTTTAAGTGCTGTAGTAATGTACAATCCAATTAAATAATTCAGAAATTACTGTTTTCTTTTCAAAGAGGCTTATGAACACTCTTTAGAAAGAGAAAAAGAAGACAAATAATTTGGTTAAGTTAATCATGTTTTTCATACAACTAAAGAAATTAGCCTTGATTTGAAACTAGTTTGGGCAGTTTTTCTTCTAAGACTGTAGCCAATGCACATTCTGATAAAACAGTTTCTGTTAATATATAATTTCAGCCACAATAAATACAACAGTCAATGTTCTTTCCTCTTGATGTATTAATAATGATAAAAACAAAATAGGATATGTAGAAGTGAGAAACTAAAACTAAATTCTTACTTGAACATTAGACCCTTATGGTATGTTTTGACACAGTGAATTAAATAAAAGTGTTCTTTAATCTGTAGTAAAATATCAAATGTAAACTTGGAATGATTACTCCTTATGACTAACAATCAAAAAGATTTCCTTATACTAGTACTGTAACTTTCTAGTCTGCAATGTTTATCAAATATTGAAAAAAAATATTCCAAAGAGAAATACATGTATGCTTCCCATATGCTGACTGCTTAATATGTATATATGGTGAAAGTTAAAAGTTATCATACTGAAAGTACATACTAAGTACAGTTAGCGTACACTTTGTGAAAAACATTTGTTATAGTTATCATTTGTTGTTTATGTACAAATATTTAAATTGAATAGAAGAAATTAAGGGGAAAGTGTATCATGATCAGTTTTTGGAACCAAAATCTAGTTTATATAACAGCATATTATTGCTAGTAGTACCACATTACTGTTAGTGAAGTTTTATCAACTACCAGAATCTTGCAAAGTAAATGTATAATTTTCTTATAGCATTATAGTGCATATAAATTTTCTATGAAGGAATTAATATCTTTGAGCAAATTACAGTAGCTTCATCCAAAAATTTTCTGCTGACATTTGTTAATAATTTTTTTCTCCTCATAAATAATAAACATTTTTGCATTTTCTGAACTTAAGAAATAAATATGGATAAGCTAACTGGAGGAACACTGTTTTGCAAAGCACTTATAGAAACAAATGTTCCATTTGCTACTCAAAATTGGGGCCATATAAAGAGATAGGAAGTGTGCTTAAAAGGTGTGCACTATTCAAACTACTTTGCACTGTTCTCACTTGATGGCAGAGATTAGACACAAATTCATTTAATTCGGTCTCATTTATCTGGGAATATTCATATTTACTGATATTAGTTTCTTATTAAATCTGTCTTTACATGTGACAATTAAAAGCATTCTTATAACATTCAAGGCTAAATAAAAATTGGCCTCCTTGAACATTTTGCTGGAATTTAAAAAGGTGAGGTTTTCATGAACTTCTGTACAGGTAGGCTCTATCCAGCAGGAAAAAAAAAAAAATTATGAACAAAATATAGACCATTTGTAAGTTTGGGCATTAAGAAAATATTTTTAATCTGCATACACTCTTTTCCAGCCATAGTTCAAAAGAGGCTAAAGAAAGAGAAGAAGGCAAAGAGAAAATTGCAGGAAGCCCTTGAATTTGAGACAAAACGGCGTGAGCAAGCAGAACAAACACTGAAACAGGCAGCTTCAACAGAGAGTCTCAGGGTCTTAAATGGTAAGAGGGTGCATCTCTATGCATGTCTGACTGCTTTTCAATTTTAGTACTCAAAACACATGTGTTTGTGACTTTGTGTACTTCTGCGTCTTGTGATTCATTTGTAGCTGAAAGCATGGTGTTGGGAGAAAGCTTTATTTCATAGGTGCTAACACCTTTTTGTTACTTAACTCTAGAATCTGGGACCTGACATGGCTTCTCTGTTTAAACAAATCTGTCTCTTATATTTTATACTAATCTCAGAACTTCACTACCCTGAGCCACTTTAATAATCAATTTTTGTTACTTGTATATCATTCAAATCTTTCGACAAATCTTTTGGTTATGGTCTTTGTTCAACCTTTGCAAGTTGACAAAGATTTATGTAATTTTAATTCAGCACTAAAGTAACAGGTTGCTCTTTTTTTAAAGGACAATGAGAATCAAATGAAATATGTGTCACTCTTACCTTTCTGTGCTTTTAGACTCTCTGACCCCAGAGATAGAAGCTGACCGCAGTGGCGGCAGAACAGATGCTGAAAGGACAATACAAGGTAGGAATTTGCAAAAGACTATAAATCTAGATCTTGCTATATGAGTTTTTCCTCAGCTTTAGCCTGCTATTCAAGCATGTAGCCTGCCATCTGGGCCACATCAAAACAAGTTCAAACAAGGTCAAGTTCATCTTGCTTGTTTATATGAGTGAATTCATTTTGTGCTGATAGATTTTCTTTAAATTAACAGGTCATTTCTGTTTATACAATGCAATTAAAAAGGAATAATTAATTTTAAACAATGTATGATTTAATTTTGGGCAGAGTAAATGTGTTTTATTAAATGCGTAAAGCCCAATCTAATGCAGGAAGCGTTTAAAAGTTCTATTCTCAGGGAATAAAATCATAGATATTAGTCAAATAGGTACTTCTTAACATTTAAAAATTTCCTCTTATTTTGTGACAGTCATGCAAACAAGCAAAATAGACCAGTTGACTGTGAACAATAAATAAGATTGTTTAGTTCTATGGGGATTTTCCAAATGTTTTGTATATTGTTATATACATTTTTATAACACAAATCTGCTGAGCAAAATCATACCTAGAATACTAAATGGAGTTGTATTGAACATGAAGAAGAGCTAAATATGTATATTGTCGAGACCACACTATTAGGAAAGAACAAAATCTGAAGGTAGCATACAGTCTAAATCTATTCTACACTACAAACTCAATCTACCAACATGAATACTAAACAGTAAAAACATTTGTTTTCTATTTTTAATGAAGATTATTCTTCAAAAGGAAGCCTGAAGTGATTAACTGCTATAATCCTCCCAACTGCTTTTATTTTGCATTCTAAGCTTAATCATTTTTGGTATATCGTTTGACATTAATTGTGTTACTTAATCAGCTCCAAAAGTGTCATTCTTAGTTTGGTATAAAGGAAATAAAACTTTGTAAATTATCATGTACAATAAATTTATAAAATCAAAAACAGGAGGAAACAATCCTGGAGAAATAATATTGTATATTTTTTGCCCTATATTTATTTTACCTGAGACCAAAATAATTATATTTTAAAGCTTAAGGCTTGAATGATATATTGTTATATGACATTTCCATGGATATACAAATGTAATACAATTGTAGGCATAGAAAAAACTGTATTTTAAAGCATTAAGATTTTAGCAAAATTTATGTGTGTATTATGTTGTTACAATCATAAGATTTCTGCTACTTGTCTTTTTAAAAAATAATTGCATGTGTTAACAGTGAATAACTTACAGCAAAGCAGACCCCTTTATCAGGGACAATAATCTCAATAAATTGAATGTAAGGGTCAGCCCTGATTTGTGTGTGCATGTACCAACTTAGCTGATGTTAAAACTGCTCTAAAAAAGCACATGAGTCTCTGGATAAATGTGATAGATAAATTATCTGTGATCCACAGAATAAGCAAAGTGGTCAGAATTCAATTTAAGAAATATTATTGAGAATATGTACCTGCATATAAATAGGAGTTGTCATTAATATCAAGAATTGATTAGGCAGGGCCTCCCTGGTGGCGCAGCAGTTGAGCGCTGTGCTGTGGAGCTGTCAGCAGCGCGATGCAAGTTCGATGCCCAGCCAGGGAGAATCCCGCATGGTGCGGCAGACCTCTCCTGCCTCGCCCTCTGCTCCCCTCAGCAATGTATTTCTGATCTCCCTGTTCTGCTCCCTGCTCTGTCTCTGGTGAGCCCTCTTGCCACCACATGCCTCTGGCCTGTACCCCAGCTGTATGTATAAATAAATAAATCTTTAAAAAAAAAAAGAATTGATTAGGCAATGATCGCAATGATCAAACATATTTGCATAGTTGACATAATATGTATTTTATGACTCTGCTATCAATGATATTTTAGTAATCAATAAATATATAGTTTTTATTTGAATTTTTAAAATTCATATATCTTCAAAAATACATTTTAATATGGATAAAATCTTTCTGCATAGGTTGAAATATTGACATCTTTCAATTTCTATTGTTATTTGCTTATTCTGGAAAAAAAATTAACTATAAAATTGCCTGCCATTTCCTCTCCAGAATGCTATTTCTGGGACAACATAGAAAACTCACTCAAATAATTTTATAATTAAGGGAAACAAAACACTTGAATAACAATTATACATAGGAGTTTAAATCAAATATAAATTATAATGGGGTTATTTATGCATTAATTTAATTCATTCATCATGCATTCCGTCTGTCAATTAAAAAAATGTTCCTCAAGTCTAATGTGAATAATCAGTTAATAACTTACTTCTTGCTTACTTTCATTGGTTTTATATTGTTCAAAATAGCCAATTTTGAATAAAACACATAACCAATACTCATGATTTTTATTAGATAATGTGGTCTTTCACAAATGTAATTTTAAAAGGCATTCTAGATGAATTTGTGTTTCAGGGCTAGTTACTAAAAAGGTGTTTGTTTCGCCAGCAGTTGAACAACCCAAGATTTCAAAAGGAGATCATACTTTGCTACTTTACCTCACTAAATAAGCTAGTTAGTTCTTTGGAGCTTTTTTTTTAAAACCTTCAAGTCCATTAATACATTTGGAAGCTAATAAATGTAACAAAATTCATGAATAAAGACTTTATTTAGATAAGTACTGAGTCTAAGCACATGAATCGGGGAGGCAAAGGAGAAAGAATCAGCACTCATTTGGGGGATGGTTTACAGCATTTGGGGAGTCACAAATGCCAGCTGCTTCACAACTCAAGAAATACCAGTCACAACCTTTCAATGTCTGTCTTGGTGTCCCCAAACCCAGGTGTCGTGATAATCTGTACTTTCCCTTACTCATAATCCAGCCTTAGCTAAAATTATTCTCTATTCCAAAATAAGCAAAATTTAATAGAAAGACAAAGGACACCCACATTTCCTTATGCTCACCATGTACTTATATTTAATGTTTGGACAATAAGTAAGTACTGTGGTTGGACCAAGAGCTAGTCACCTAGCATTCAGGCACTTAATCCTCAAGTGCCAAGTAATTTCACCCAAATAAGCACCTCATGTTAGATTTAACATTGTTTCATATCATTTTGTTCTACCATATCTGTAAAACTACAGAGGAGGTTAGAAAGAAATAAGAAAGCAGTTTAGAAAATATTCCTGGATAGCAAATTAATATTGAAAATTATTTGTGATTTTTACATTGCTAACATTTTTGACAACTAAAAATTCATGAGTTTTATGGCGCTATTATAAAAAGATTAAAAATTGAAAAATGAAAACCAACTTGTTTCAGGAATTGAATTTTTTGGTGATTATCTCTCATACCTTTAATCTTACTGATTTATATGTCATGTTGTGCTAGCGTTTGAAAAAAATATTCTTTAGTTCTTTGTAATATCTTTTGAATGTACATAGTGTGTACAAATATGATTGAAGAGCTTTTTTGACTAGTCAATAAATATCCTTCAAAATCCATTCTGCATACATGTAAGTGCACATCCACACACTATATACAGCCAAATTATTTGGATTTCTTCAGCTAACTTCTAGTCTCTTCATTCTCTGTCCAGGGTAAAGACATGCACCTAGGTGGTTTATTTAACTTATATGTTTTGACAATTAACACAATTATCTCCAACTCAGGCAGACATCTCTTGAGCACTCCAAACACTATCCGACTTTTGTTTGATTGTCTAAAAGGAACTCAAAGACCATTGCGCAAATTCAAAAGCATCTTCCTCCTTCCTCTGCAAACCTGCCTTCTTCCTGCCTGTGTTCTTTCCCTATGGTGCCATCATCCATCCAATAAAATTTGCCCCTAATATATAAGAAGAATGGAGCTTTGACATTTTCTTCTCTCACCCTTTCCAATAAACACACCTCTCTCCACTCGTCTGTTCTTTTGTTATGCTAGATTTTTAAATTTCCTAAAACTACACATCTTTCTCCATCTATTAAGGTCTGTTAATCTTTTTCCCTGCCTGTATTTATGCTTGTTTGAAGTTTCATCTTAGAATTTACTGCTTCCAGAATGCTTTTCAAACCCTATACCTGTCCTTGAAGCACCTGCCTGCTTCCTAGGTTGACTTCCTCCTCTAGGGGTTCTTACCACATATTTCTCTTCTCCAAAATAATATGTAACGCATTTGTAGTTCCTTGCTCAATGTCTTTCTCTGTCTGGATGGGAGCCACACAGAGCATCAACCATACTCTTTTTTTTTTTTTTTTTTAGTTCCTTTAGTACTTGCATGTTTGACACACACATATGAGTGCATCAAATGTTTCTGTTGCTTTGGTAGTATGTCTCCTGCTACATTGTTCCCTGAATGTTACCCACTGATGAATTACCACCTATGATTGTTCTAGATGTGGAGAACCCTTATTTAGAGTCTGTGAATATTCACTGGAACTCAATTTTTCATTTTAAATCTATTCATCATTTAGCATACCATTGTCATATTTCTTAAATATTTCCTTTTACTTTGGTTTAACACATATCAACCTCATGCTTTTCTCTGATCTGTTTCTTATAATTTCAAAATTATTGAATCTTCTCTGCATATTGTTAATTGGTCAATTATAGGCATAAACTCTCATGTGGAAAAAATGTGGATTAGTGATGTTGTATGTATGTCTTTCATAAAATTTCCGAAAACTCAATAGGTCACTTTCAAAAGAGTAACTTTTGCCTTTTCTTTCTAAGGAAAAACCTATCCTCTTACACCAAAAAGCAATTGTTCAAATCAATGGGAATTTGGACCATAGTTCTTCCAACATCGTAGACTCTCTGCAAGATGTGCTTGCAAAATCTTGACTTCACTTGGAAGTATATTTCTTTTATTTACATCCAATAGCCAAAATCAAAACTCTTTGGCTTTTATTCTTTTTTGACTGATCTCAGATCATAGAAAACCAAATATTCTTCCAATAAAAAGACATAAAAGACTTGCCTATACTTTAGCAATATTTTTTTCTAGTTGAAAAATATCTCCTTTCTGCTTCTGAGATATTTGAAGACTCGTGATAAATTTAAAAATTATTAATATTTCCACAGATACTTACTGACCACTGATGATATGCCAGGCACACACTTCTGATGTTACTGCATTAGCACTGGGAAAGAACTTTAAAAATAAATCATATTTCTTCATTTTGCAAAAAAGGAAGCCAAGGCATGTGAAAATACATGACCTGTTAGAAGTTGCATCTTGATTTGATCAGAGTTGGGAATTTTAACTTAGTCCAGTTGCTTTGCACATACCCTATTTCCTTCCAACTTTAGATTAGGATTAATCTAAAATATGCCCTCTCTGCTCTTTTTAAAATTTGTCCAGTTATCATTATTATTTGTTTTTTGAGTATGGCTCCAAAGCATCAGAATGCAGATCACTCCTATGATTGGAATTTATATCTTTTATTAAGATTATTGAGTCAAATACTCTAGCACTCAATGTGTGTCTTAAAAATGAGTGTCTTAGAAATACATTTTCTTTCTAGGCTTAAGGATATTATATAATAGGTGGAACTTTGTTAAAATAGAGAGGTGGATTGGGGATGGATTGGGAGCTGATATTTATTGAACGTTCCCTGTGTAATTTAACTTAAAGCTAAGATAACTGAAATTCAGAGTGGCTAATTAGCCTTTCCACATCTGAGCTGCAAGTCAGTGGGATTGCTTACTTTTGAAACCAGTTGGTAAGACTCAAAGTCCTAGTTGTCTCCTCCATGCCTCGCTGTCTAGATTTATATTTCACTTTTTAAGGATAGCTCCCTGCAGCCCCATTAGTCATATTAGAGAGTTATACATTGTTAATGATTTTAAAAATTCAAAACAGTCTGCTGATTATTACTACTACTGGTAACAATGGTAGTAATAACTATTATAATGTACAATTGGGAAAAATGCTTCCATTTCAGCTCTCTTTTTAATCACTCATTATGCCTATATTATAATGTTTATACATTTCCAGAAATTTCAATATAAGTGAGGAAAATAAAATGACAATAAAAGAAATTAGGAAAATAACCAAAATTAGGAAAATAACCATATTAGATAAAAACTTCAGATAAGATTTCAGTTTTGATTTAACAAAATGTAATTTGAGAGTCTCTTCATTTCTTTTATAATTATATATTTCTTAACAGAGGTGCTAGGTGATATCACAAGATAGTTATACTGTAAATGTTCTAAATTGAATCTTGCTTACACTTACCACTTTTAAGATCTTTATGAGAGTAACTTTTGAATTTTATTTCATGTTATTATTGCACATATTTCCATTTCTAAAACTTTAAAAAATAGCCTTAAGTTTAATGCAGTAGAGGTTGTTTAGATGCCTCTATAAAACGTAGCAATTATGGACTGTTAGAAATCAGAGATTCAAATCTGTTTCACTATTTTTTCCCTTTTACCTCAAAGGGTTGTTGTTAGGATTAAATAAAATAATCCATGTAAGCATTTAGCACATACTGGGCAATAATGTGCATGCAGTTAAGTGTTAGCTGTGGACTATTACATTTTATTAATATGAGTGAACATATTTACCACAGTACCTAGCAACTGGCAAAAACTGAAGTTATTATTACTTCAACATATTATTCAATCTTTTGAGGAAAAAAATTGATCTTTATAATGTAATATTTAGTCACACAGTAAAACATTTGCATAAATTGACAATTTTATTATTACCTGAACCTAATGTTCCATATTTACAAGGGACTATGATGATAGTTCATGAGTGAATTGGTAGTGAGAATTTTATGGGGAGCACACGATAATGTAAAAGATACAAATAAAAAATATATATATTAAAATAAATAAATAAATGCCTTTATTAAGGAAAAAGTAAGAGGAAGCTTTAATAAGAAAAAAAAGGAGAGGCTACTTAAAACTGGTTTCTAGGCTTACTGTACTGCACACTGACGATTATGTAGTCACTTCTAAATATGTAATCACCATGTAAATTTCCTCAAACAACTTTTCTTGGCCTTACAAGATAAATATTTGAATTATTTAACTATGAAAAAAACAATAATTTATTTCTAGTTTCTTGGCACTGGTTCCTGGTGTTTGGCAGTATTTCAATACAGCTAATCAATTTAAGACACCATTGATTAAGTTGAACAAAAGATGATATTGATTGCAGGCAGTAACCAATAAACAGTCTATTGTTCCATAGTTATCATAGGTCATTGTTAACTGGTCATTTAACTAGACAATCAGAGTTTATTATTAAAAAGAAAATCTTAGAGATACTCATGAGATTGAATATTTTATAAAACTTTCAAATATTTTCTTTTAATTTCAGTATCTACATTTTATTCAAGAAATATATAACAAAATAAATTTTGTATTTTATATGCTTAAATTCCAAATACAAAGTCCTGTCGTAAGTTTTTGTTTGAAATGGCTTCTTACACAATTTAAACTTAGTTACACATGGAATTAGACATAGAGAGCAACTAAGTATAATATTGCTAAAAATAATACCAAAATATAATAAAATTCTATAAAACTATTTTCCATATATTTTTTTAGTAATCTGAATGATAAGAACCAAAATATTGGTTCTTATAAAAGACATTATCATTCTTATATGTTCGTCTTGAGTTGTAACATATCATGAAGTTTTCTGAAGTGGTTTCGATTCTTACTCCATCAGCCGATATTAGGTAGATTGAGGGGAAATGATTGGTATTAGTTTGAAGTGTATTTGAGATCATCATGCTAGTAAAGGTAAGATAATAGGTGATAAATACTGTAAGAGTTAAGGGGATCCAGCAATATAAGAAATAATTAACTGAAATTGAAAATTTAGAGCGAAATATGGACATGGTACAACTAAATTGCTATTAAGCTTTGAAACACAGCAGTCATTAATGGAAAAATATGATAACATTTTGTTGGATTAGATAAAATTGAAAAATGGCGTAAAATTGGCTTGTTTGTGGACATGGTTGTGACTTGGCTTAAATTTTGTCTGAAGCCCAGAATCAAAGTACAGTCAGTGATGAATGGAAACCGGGAAAGATATTATCAAGAGCCCCTACAGACCAACACTTGATCCAGTTTAGCATACCATCATAATTAGTGATATAGAAGAGTGGTTAAATATATCAATGAAATTCACAGATGATTCTAATTTATAATATAAGGTGCAACATACATATATGTGTCCAGTGTAATTTAGAAATTTATAAAATTTAGAAATTTCAAGATGAATGTAATGAGATTACCTTTATAAGGAAGAAAATTTAATTTTAAGTTCTGTTTTTAGAAAACATTTTAAAAACTCAACAAGTATCAATATATGTCTACTTTCAAATTTCCATAGTATCATAATAATAATTACTGGCTATAGACTGAGTGAAGTGTTATAGTACAGACTGAAAAATAAGACTTCATCATTTTAATAATATATATATATATCACTATAATACACAGAAATGAAAATATATGCATTTTTATTATTATGAATAGACAATTTGGAATTTGTTTTGTTATAGTCAATACATTAATTTCTTATTATCAGACAGTATATTATCCATCTTAAGATTTAAGAAAAAATATTTAAAATATATATTTTCTTTGAGTCTTTTTTATCTTCATCACCAAGGGAAAATTTTGATGGCCAATGACTTCTGTGTTTCAAATTAACTTACTAAGATTATAACTGTCGAAAATGTCTGTAATTTTGGAAAGCTGAAGATTCCTATGTAGTAACATATATTAGTTGTTCAGAGTCACAAAGCCTGCTTCCTTTTTTGAGTCTACCCACAGACAGTTTAAATGCATTGGCCGTCTAGGAGAACCTTTAATAAATACTCAGTCACTTCTTTGAGATGGAGTATAGATATAGTTTTTAAAAGTTTTTTGAGACACATTACCTATATTTCCAGAGTAATGAAAGTATTTTGAAAAATATTTACATTTCAGAAAAAGAGCATCCATTTGTGAAGTCTATCCACTAAATAATAGGATTTAACAAAATAAAATATTAGTACATATACACATGATGATGGACAGTTTGTCATCAATTTTGATAAATATGTATGCTTAAGTATTCTAGATATATAACACTCTGCTTAAATTCTCCTTTACAAAAAAAAAATAAAACATCATTTAGACTCAAAATGTAAATATGTAAAAATGCTTATGTTGTATTATTCCACCTCCCATGGATAAGGACAGAATGCAGACATGCCACAATAATGTTTTTTATTTCTACTGTTCGAACCATATTAATGAGAACATCATTTTGGAGAACTAATTATTTCTATTTGTCTTGTGTCACACTTTCTAATTCCCCTATATTAGCACAGCCAAAGCAAATTAATTGCTTTTCCAGCAGTTGAACCTTGTCCAAGAATGAGCTCACATTCCCTTCCAGTTTCCCTGTTTCTGGGAGTGCATTGTGTCAGAAATTTCTCTTGATACTAAACATAGTCTAGAGAATATCTTTACAGATTTCTGTGCGCTCACTTGATGAAATTTGTAAGTTTAAGTGACCCGCCAGGAAAGATAAAGTTCTTAGCTGCAAGATTATACATCAAAACAGTTAAAGTGAAATTAAAATTAAATGAATGAATCTCACTGAAGCAAAAAAAGCAGTAATTAATGGTTCCCTTAATTGTCTTCATAAAATATTTGCATGGGTCTAATTTGCATAATTTGCATGTATTAATTAATCTTTCAAAGGAATTTTGTGCTGAGAGAAGCCAAAAAATCTCTTTGTTTTATTTAACATCTAATGAAATATTTATCTTCTTTAATGAACTTCTCATCTTCATTAAAATAAAAATTGCACAAGTTTGTATGTTTTAAATGTTTTTATAATTGAAGTATTCAAAAATCTCTTTAGACTTAAACAGCTGAAAAACAAACTCATTATTTGCATTCAGTATCATTTTAACAACAGAAACACTTAAAAAAAAAGAAAGTCTAATTTCACTTTCTCAAAGGTGGCAAAGCATTTGGTAAATGCATAAATGAATGTAGCTATTTAGTTTTAAATGTAGGGTATACAAAACCCTGATCATTTCATTCAGTGTTAATGCTATTTTTATGACTGAAATAGTGGGCAACTAGAGGGTACATATGAGAAAAATCAGTATGTTTAATTGTTTGGGAAATGGTTCATTGGTTGAAAATATTTTAACTGGTTTAAAGAAATTAGTCCATTAAAATCCATTTGCTATTATTAACAACTGCTAGATTGACTTACAATATTTTCTGGCAGAAGGTATACCATTCCAACTTTATTCTAAATGTGCCTGCTGGAGAATTGAAGCAGGGGTTTCTCCACTCACAAACTACGAGATCATAGTGAAAACCAAGAACGTGCCTTGGAAGGGATAAAATGCAAAATTTCATCAAGTGCCAAGTAATAGATCTTCAAGAGAACTGAGGATAAATGTGAGTTGATAGCCTAGAAGTTAAAACACATAGGGGAAGGGAAATTGGTGATCTGGTAAAGGTACTTATTCATTGATGCAGCAGTGACTCAGGATATTACAAGAGCATTAGCTGACATTTCTAAAGCAATTTGAATATGCATAGCTTTTCACATACATTATTTTTATTGATCTTCACAGCATCCCCATTTTATTTTTGAAGACACTGAGGTGGACATATAGCAAATTACTTAGAATTAAACTTTGAATTCAGAATCTCTAGGTTTCCTTTAACTCCAAATTCCTGGCTCCTACATGACATCAAACGTTTTATGTCATGATAATTTACGAAGTGGCAATGAGTGACTAAAGGTTAATCTAGATAATTAGGGTGGCATAAATTTATAAGAATTAAGATTCAAAATGCCAATACATAGTTCTTTTCATATAAAGTTTAATATCTTAAGTCAATCAAATTAACTTTGGGTTCCTATAAAATTCATCTTTAGGAGGTAAAAACTAATTTTCATTATGCAAGTGTTATTTCCTGCCCTATAGCCACACTCAGAATTTGCAGTTTTTCTTGAAGTTTTCTCTCATATAAAAAAGAAATAGAAAACCATAAGGTTACAAAGATTATTATTACTCAGTGACAAAATAAGTGTCAATAAAGACTTCTTTTTTCAGGGGGCGCCATGTCTGGTGTCAACACTACCACTCTTTAAAGTTGTGGATCTGGTAACTACTTTAATTACTAAGAATTATAGTTTTTAATTTTTATGCTGAGTTTTATACAGGTATTTTCATACTGTCTAAATAACAGAGACAGCTAAATTTTTTTTGTGAGTAGAGACACACACACTCAGATACACATTCATACCCAATAGGTCCACGCAACATTGTGATACATGAATTCTTTACTCAGATTGCCTAGGTTCAAATTTCCACACTGTGATTTAAAATCTGTATAACACAGTGTAAATTAAATCTTTTCATTTGGAGATTCCTAACTATTAAAATACAAATATAGTCATAATATCCAACTCAGGATATTAGGATTAGCATAGCATAAAGTGAATTCATTAATGGAGGTAACAATATTGACTGGTGCTTGGTAGAGCCTAAGTGCTAAAAAGAATTTGCTATTTTTATAATTATACACAAATTTAATGTGATAGTAGTTGCATTAGTATCAATTAGTGATAGCATTTAAATATTATTTGAATTTAAAACAGTTATCTTAAGCCAATGAATGCTTTTCCATATACAACACATTCTTTTTCTTTCAGTATTTTTTAATTGGAAGTTAGAAATTATATTCATCAGATTTTCAAGGCATTCATTAAACAATTCATGCAGTGTGAATTTTAAATATTTATGTCAATTTTAACAATATGGGTTAAGGAGATTATTTGTAAACACACATTCTGAATGATTGTTCATCTGTTTCCAAACTAAATAAGAGATAAACTGGCTATTTTTGATTCATTTCAGATAAAGGTGTTAAGAGTTTTTAATTTTTTTTTGGCAAATTTCTCTTTATATGGTTTGTATTTCCATATAGTGTGGAGTAAATATGGAGTCTTCTAATTCATGTATAATCATACTCCAGAGACAGTAAATCTCCAAACATAGTTTCACTTAAGCTTACTAATTATACCTATAAAACGATGAATGATGGCTACAAATTATTGGATCTGACTCTCATTCTTTATTTATTTCTCCCTGGGAGAAAGAGTACAGGATGGGGAGATTTTAGCCCATAAATTATTCCCATACATAATCAGGTACACTGTGTTTAAATTTGATTTCATGCTATGGTTTTACATTTACTTTTGAAATTCACATTTTAACAGATTAAGGAGCAATTACTTTATTTGATAATTATTATTATGATAAAATGACATTTGCTTGTATTAATAATCCCAATGTCTTTATTTTTTTCTTAATGGCTTATATTGGTTAATAGAGTCTAAGTCTGCATTGGGTTAAATTTTCATAGTCTTTTTTACTGGCTTTTGTAAATTTCTTCAGTGAAAGCTTATGAAATTTCATAAACTAGTCCTCATTCTCATTTAAACAGTTGAGACTAGAGAAAAATGTCACTAATAAGAAAAGACTAGATGTAAGACTAATGGCATATTTTGCTTATTGAGGTGACATTACTTTACAATACTATATAAGTTTTAGGGGGACACGTAACACCTCTATAAATGTATGTCACACAATGCCTATAAACAAAGCATCAGAGGGGCCTCCCTGGTGGTGCAAGGGGTTAAATCTCAGCACTATGTAGCTATGGCAGTCACAGCAGCACAAGTTCGATCTCCGGCTAAGGAGCTAACCCACAAGGCATAGCAGTCCTCTCCTGTCTCACCTGCTGCTCCCCTCAGCAGTGTATTTTAGTAGATCCATCTGTTTTGCTCCCCACTCTGTTTCTGGTGAATCCTCTCAGCCCCTCGCATTTCTGACCTACACCCCAGCTCTTGCATGCATAAATAAATAACTTTTAAAAGAAAAACAAAACACACACACACAAAAACAAAGCATCAAAAATCTTCCACCATAATCCATTTAGTCTCCTCCTCTCCTTCATTCCCATCCTACCACGCCATCCCTGACTGTTGGTCTCAGATCTGCCATCAGATTTCAAAGATTTGTTTGTTAGTTTTTGTCTGTTCTTTGCTTTATTCTTATAATCCATGTATGAGAGAAATCATCCTGTAGTTGCCTTTCTTCTTCTGATTTATTCCTCTTAGCATAACCCCTGTCCATTCTATCCATGTTGTTTTCAAATGGGAAGATTTCATCTTTTGTTTTTAATAGTTGAATACTACTCCATTGTGTATGTATACAATATCTTATTCTCTCATCTGTCCTTGAGCACATAGAGTGTTTTTATAATTTACATATAGAAAAATTGCTGCAGCATTTGTGATTTTTGCAATTAGAAATCAGTATTTTGACTTCTTCTGTATATTATGCTGGACAGGTTTCTAAATAATATTTGTTATAAAAATAAACTTGATTCTCCTTGTTTTGTCCTAAATATAAACATTATATTAAAGTTATTGATATAGAGTGACAATGAAGAATGTAATGAATTTGCAAATGTGGTAATGAGTATTATAGTTTTGGTACTGTGCTAGAGATGGGAAGATGTATTTGAAATTGATGGTGGAAAGCCAAATTGCAGGAAGTAAAGAATGCAAGCCGAGGTTGCTAATTCAAAATAGAGTAATCTGGAAAAGTGATACAAATTAGTTTAAATGATTTTAGGTTTATCTTGTGACTCTTGGCTTTGCTATGACAAGAGGGATTTAGATAGAGTGGTAGAGTAAGTAAACACCTTGGTGGATATGGAACTGGAGTTTGAAAGTGAACAGGAGGTTCAAATAAGAGACACAACTTTAGGCATCATTAAATAAAGCTTTATATTGAAATATAGACTTTCTTTGCATAATCTTGATACTGTTATTATTCTGAAAAGGCTGGAGTGTCAAGCCACTTACCCTCAACCAAAGAAAAGATTATAATAGTAAGAGTAGCAAATGCAATGGAGAAAGGCAAAGTATGTTCAAATGACTACGAGTTAATGCATAGGTAACATTTTTCAACATCCTTACTGTAATGAATGTCTTGATGCATTTTTTAATAGAGTAAACATAATGTAGCTTTTTTTGCACCAGCAGTTAGAAAAGATGGATTACTCAGCATTGATTTTTGTCCCTTAAAGTGAATATAATAAAAGGGGACCAAAAAATTTACAGTGCTACATTATATACATAAAATTAGAATAGAGAATGCTAAAAATACATAGTGCTATATTAGATAATTCATATTTTGGCTTATTTATTTTGCATCTTTGTTGATTCTGCAGATTTTACTCATGACAAACTGTCAATTCAACTCTTGCATTAAGAGACATGTATTTTTCATGATATTGTTTCCTATGGCAATATGTTGGATACCAGTCCTTTCAAGTAATCAAATGGTACTGAATAGAGTCATAAACAAAAGAGCAACTATAACTTACTCTCTTTGTTAGCTTTTCCCTCTGATGCATAGATATTCTTTGCAGTCATTTAAAATGCATAATACATTCTTCTTTTGATGAAGGAAAACTAAAAATTACACTTTTTCTAGACTTGGTAAATAAAGAATGCTGGTGTAAGAGTGATCTGAATTATTAACACAATAAAGTGTGTTAGATCAAAGTAATTTAGTCCTACCCAATATTTTAAGCTTTTAAAATGGTATTATGTTTTTTTTTTTTTTTAACACATAAGGCATTTATTTGGTAATAGAGTCATGAGAGTCTGGTTAGAGTTGCAGCATTTGGATAATTCTCAGCCAGAGCTAAATTAGTAAAGAACCATATCTGTAAAACAGAACTAATAAAGTTGTGAACTCTTCATCCAAACATGGTGATGCTATCAATGACCTGATGGAAAACAAACAAGATTAATTATCCAAATTTACAAGTTAATATTTTTATAGCTATGGCAATACATCTCCCTAAAAAAGAGATGTAATAGAAGTTGATCTCATTAAAACGAATCAGGGATATTAAGAAAAAATAGACATTCTTGGTGGAACAATTTTGTATTGTCCAAATGCAACTGTGATTAGTTCTAAAAGAAAGATTACTATATTATCTGTATGAAAGAAAAAACAAAAGATTTTATTATAAAGTGATTTTTGACAGAAGCCTAGATGAATTTTTATATCCAGAATGCTTTTAAAATCTAACCTTAATTCAAGATATTATCTACATGGTGCCATAAGATAATTTTATTCATGTCACAATTTCTAGTGATGGGAAAATAAGGCAATAATGACAGTAACCACAGCCACAGTTATTAATTTTAATGGAAATAGTGGCCTGTGTTACCATAACGGAAGGTAGAATTTCACAGTAGGCATGAAATACACGTATTATCACTGTTTATCGCATTTCTAAATGTATGCACATTTATTATAATATACACTTTAAATGTTTATTTGTAGAAATTTTGTTTATTTTTTGAAAACATATTGAAGAAATTTGGCAATCTCTTTGAATTTAATATATGCTGAGGACAAATTGTAACTTACAGTGAACATAAATTGTGAGTTCAGAATACTCCAATGTTTTCTGAAAATCTGTGTGTCTAAAGACAGACCATTTATAAAATGCAGTTATCCATTCACGTGGCATTTTTTTTCTGATAGCATATTTTGTCTTTTTTTCATTGCTTTCCATTTTATAAAACATTTCGTGTCTTAAGATTGTTATTGTTTATGACTGCTTTGTTGATGTTTTCCTGATCCACTTGCAAAGAATTATGTCTGTTGTCTTGGAAAATATGCAATATAATAAACAGTAGTTTCTAGTACATGATAACAGTTAAACCAAAATTGAACTTGGTCAATCACCACTACTGAACCAAAGACTTTGAAGAACATTAAAAAAGATGGTCTGGTATACTAACACATTGTAAGTCAGAAGAACTGAAATATTTACCTGTAACAATGGCTAGCGTGTTTTCCTTATAAAGACAGGAGTAATCATTAACTATTGCGGCACAAAAAATTACCTCAGAACTCATGTTGTATAACATTTGATGCCTCATGCTTCTATATGTGAGGTTTCTGGGAATAGCTTCGTTGGGTTCTCTGCTTTGCATCTCTTCTGGCAGGAATAAGGTGTTCATGGGGGCTGCAGTCACCTCTGGTTTCTAACGAGGCAGATCCAGTTCCAAGCTTATTCATGTGGTAGCTGACATGCCTTGGGTCCTCAACGGTATTGGACTGCGCACCTTTGTTCCTAGGTGGCTATTGGCCAGAGACCATAGTCGTTAAATGCCACATAAATTCCCCATTGGACAGCTCACTACATGGCAACCTGATTCCACCACAGAAAAGATCCAGAGAAAGTGCATGCCAATAAGATGAATGTCAATTTTTAAATTTTTTTTTTTTTTTTACATACAAGCCGGGGTATAGGCCAGAGGCGTGGGGCAGCGAGAGGGTTCACCAGAGAGAGCAGGAAGCAGAACAGGCAGATCAGAAATACACTGCTGAGGGGAGCAGCGCGCGAGGCAGGAGAGGTCTCCTGCACCATATGGCATCCTCCCTGGCTGGGCGTCGAACCCACATCATGCGCTGCCAATGGCTCCACAGCGCAGCGCTCAACCACCGCGCCACCAGGGAGGCCTGAATGTCAAATTTTTTTAATAACCCATTCTTGGATGTGACTTCCCATTACTTTTGCTATATTTTCTTCCTTAGAAACAAGCTGTTAGGAGATATGGATCAAACAAAAATGTGAATACCAAGAGACAGGGAACCTTGATGGTCATCTTAAGTGATGCCTACTGCAGAAGGTTATCAGAAAATAAATCAGTCAGCTTATCCAGCAAAAATGGAATTAGAATAAGGACTATTATATAATTCAAATATTTTATAAACTTAGAATGTATTATAGGTAGACCAGATGTCCACATCTGTCTGGATGGTAATTTTAAAGCTGATTGGATATTTGTCAGTCTTTCCTGTTTAACTGCTTTGCCAAGGCAACATTTCTGGACACTACTGATTCTCTTATTTTTTCTTTAAATATGATAATTCTACTAATACAACTTGGCACCTGTTTTCTAGGCTTTCTCTTTAGTATAGCTTTGCAAATCTCCGACCTGATAACGTGTTAATTTTAACATTTACTACAGAGGACTGCCTAATTTAATAATTCTTTCTGTAGCATGCTATTGTATAACTTATTCTCACGAATATACTGTCTAAATAACATTTGATGATTCCATTAGATGGCATATAGAAATGATATTCTTCACAAAATTGTCCTTTAGTTAAAAATAATCTCTTATTTATTGAGAAATGATTAGGTCTTTCAATGAGTTTGTCATTTGTCAAGTTTCACACTAGATAAGCACTTCAGCATTGTATGTTAAATAAAGCTCTAGAGATTTATTAATTTATACACTCACAATTTCTGCCTAAAACAAATATAACTTATTAAAATTACCAAATTAATCATGCTATAAAAATAGAAAAAATAAAAAATGCTCAGCTTTTAAAAGATGATGATTTTCCTCTCCAAACCTAAAGAAAATAACTATGTTCTGACAAGAGCTGCCCTTCTAATTGCCACCTTTGGTTTTTCCCCAGAAAAAAACACATAAATTTATTCTGAAAACTCAATTTATTCACAGAGTATTTAGCCAGTTCCTTTCAGGCAGACATATACAAATGCTCAATTTGAGAGGATAAAGATGCTTGGTTGAAAGATCCTTTTTTTTCTTCTTTGCAGTATCTTATTTTATAAAAAAAAAAAGGGGGGCATTATTTTCCTTTTATGCTCTGTTTTAATTAAACATAGTACATAATTTGTCCATTCATCAGTCAGGTTCAGATAGGCCTTCAAATGATTATTTTGTGCCATTCCTGTTTCATAATGTTCTATCTCCCGGAAATAGAGGAATTGAAAAAGTAGTAAGAGATTTCATTTTGTTTCACTTTCCTAAAATTGGGAGGTCTCACCTTCCAATCATGACAAGGTAACCTAAGTGCAAAGTACCCTATTCCCACTTGCTGGTACATTAACCACTCTGATGGTTGCTCGCTCCTTGCTAATGAATGCTTAATTAGAACACACACACACACACACACACACACACACACACACACACAAATACTTTGCTAAAGCAGACCTACCAGCAATATAATTTTTATTTATCTACAAAAACAAAACAAAACTTTCAAAGAGGTCCATGCTCTACTTTTTGTTTTGGATAAACTTGTAAAAGATAATCTTTCAAATACAGTTAAACTAAAATGTAATTCCCTTTTATCAACAAATACCCATTAGCATATACAGTTCTAATTAATAGATAGTACTGTTAAACAGACTTTATAAACTTTGTAACTGTAAGTTTACCCTTAAAGCATAATGGACTAGAATCCTTCTTATGTTCGTACCCTCAAGTCCAATAATTTTCATGAATCTAACCTGTTTCTTTCTGGAGAATCCCATTAAGAAAATCACTAATCATTATTTTACTAATATCTGAAAGAAATTCTCAAAAGAGTGTATTTCCTATGAAAATCTTCCCATGTATCAGTGAAACAGTATAACTTTTCAACTAGTTATTCATAAAAACGATTTTGGTTTCTGTATTAAAATTTTATTTCACTTAAGTAAACTTTTATTTTCAATTTGTAGTTGAAATAATTATAAAAAGTTCAAAACAACATTGAAATTCTCATGTATAGCTTACTAAGGGTCATGTTATGAATATTTTGTTTCCATATGCTTTATAATTTTGCCTATTTGTAGAGTATTTTCTGAAGCATTTGAGACTAAGACGTATAAATTATGGTTCTTTATCCTTTATACATGCCCACAATACTTCAGGGGTTATACATTAAAAATAAGGTTCTTTATTATACATCAACATGGTATATTTATTAGCTGGGTAAACAATACTTTTATTTAATCTGACATTGATATTCTAATTTATTTGACTTAATCATGTCTTTTAGAGTCCCCCCACTTTTTTTTTTTTTTAGCATTACTCAGTCCAAATTTGAATCACATATTATATTAGGTTATCATTTTTCTTTGGTCTCATTAATCTTGAAAATTTCTTTGCCTTTTAAAAATGCATAAAATTGACATTTTTAGAGAATACAGTCTTAAAATAATGTGTCACACTCTGCAGCTGATGTTTCCTTGGACTCTGATCACGTATTCTAACTTAGTATATTACCCAGTAAAGTTGTGTTTCCTTCTCTAGGCACAAAATCCAAAGGCAAATAATGTCCATCTTCTCTTAATTTGGTGATGTTTGTTTAGATAGTTCTTTCTGTATATTGTTATTTAAGATGTGCCACTTTCAGGCATGTTCAAGGTACATATTCAGGCATAACAACTATATATGATGTTATTTGCTCTTAAGGAGATTATAACCAGACTTCAATCAATTTCTTTAAGAGAGAAACAAGAATCTTCTGATGAGTGATTATAACAACATTAAGGTTCTAGTAATAAAATGCATGTGATTAAAACCCTCTGTACATGAGTATAGGATGACTATTCATGGCAAAGATTTTGACAGAAAGTTAACAACTTCTTAACATTAAACATAAAATGGACTGTACCCTCTTGCATAGACAAACAGTGGATATTTGACAATGATAATTTTTAAAATCAGTTTTGTTTGGTTGTATTTATGGAGATACAGCTTTAAGGACATTCTGTTCCTAAGTAGGTAAGAATTCATAGAATCGTAGGGTCCAGATTCTACTCCAATAAGTGATGAGTTTTTAGTTTCAGGATAAAATATCATTAATATCCAGTAAAATAGATTGTCAAAAGGGTGGATCAAAATCATGAGTAACCTAAAATTTAGGCAACTAATCTCTTCTTTAGTATACCAATACTACGAATGTAACTTCACAGTAACTGCGATACCGTAAGTAAATCCGGTTGTTTGGGAAAAGTATTTTGCCAAAGGCTACTGTTGACTAAATAACTCCAAGCAAACTAAGATTAATCATAACGATCTGTAGACCTTCAGATACTTTCTCTTCACATTCTTTGGTTTAGCTTGCGTCACTGGTTGTCTGTTTAGTTTCCATTTTGAAAAACTATATTGAGTTGATCATTTTACTCAATGGTCATCCTTTTCTAGTCCCACAATACCTAGAGCCTAGTTCTCTCTGTTTCAAATTGTCAATTTGTTAAAGTTCAGGTCTCTTCTGGTTTCTTGCACTTGCCTAGAGTCTGATATAAAGGGTAGGAGTTCACTTTCACTGTTTTTCTCTAAAAATCTTTTGTTCTCAGAATTTTTTGTGAACATGGTTGTGTTCCCTCATGCACTTGCCTCATTGAAGAGACAGAAAACAATATATGAGACATTCTTGAATATATTTCTTGTTTTTTAGTATCAGTGACTATCTAAAAAAATATTGACAATAAAAATGGGTTATCGACTCTGATATCAAGTGAGTTGGGACATATTGATCCATTAGCTAGTTCATTACCTACTGCTTGTACTAGTAGAGTTGTATCCATTGACATAACTCCCCATTCTGCTCTCTTACTCATATCTGTGCCCAATCTCTAAAATAGTAACTAGGTGATTATGGATTAAACATTCAAGGCAATTTGAGGTCTAATCCTTGCTCACTTTGACACAGCTCTATGGGTCTCAAGTTCTGCAGCCATAACCCTGAGTTGCATAAAATTTAAATCTACTGCAATTTTTTCAGTTTTTACTTTTTAGTTGTATTTGAATACAATCTTGAATATAACTTCAGAAAGTCATGTGTCTGCATTTCATGAGAAGAAATGATATTTACTCAGAGTCATCTTATAAAATGGAGTGTGCTAAACATCAATCTCTCTTAAAATATTTCTCATGTTAAATGTAGACTTTGTGTCTCTGCTTCTTTGCTTTAGTAGTAGCAGAATGTTCTTACTCTAAATATAAAATTATAAAAAAAGCAAGAAACAATATTTTCTTTAATTAACTTCTTCCTTTGGGGGTTTTAGAAGAGGGGTTATGACTTGACAAAGATCCTTCCCATCTGTTCCTGTTTGTTTGCTTTTATTTTGACTTCCTTTCCTTGTCTTATCAAATATCACATGAATCATTAACATTTGTTTTCATCACTTATTTGGTTTCCCTTAGTTCACATGATTAAGACATTATGTTGAAAGAGGCTCAGGGCTACTTTATTTCATATTAACCTAATATTCTTGAACTAAATATTAAACATTTAGATATGTGCTTTTATATGATTGCCCCTCTACTGTGTTATTATTTTCCTCAGATCTGGAACAGTGAGGCAAAAAGCAACAAACTTTGTTAGATTGTAAGTATCTAGATAAAAAGAGTTAAACAATTAGATTCCATGTTCAATAAAGTTACTTCCTCACAGGAAACACAATTTATTAAACCCTTTGTGTAAAAGACCCTTAAGAAGTCTTGTGGGTGTTTGCTAGGGAATATTGTTAAAAACTAGAATATATATATTTATTTGTATATTGTGTGATATCTTCCATAACACAGCTCTTTACTCATGATTTCACCTGATTTTCACAAAATGACAGAACTGAAATTCTAGTGTTACCCAACTAGCAACTGGAAATTGCTCCAATTTGTATGTGTGTTCTAATATAAAATCTTGCAAGATAGTGCAATTATTATTTTGAAAATTTATTAGTTTTTAAAATAAATGGTCAAATTACTTTTATATAGAATAAAAATTAAATTTTCTGTCAGTATGGATTATATATTATACAAGTAATTTCATATAGTAATACCAGCAAAAAAACTTTAAAATCCAAACAGTAAATTTAACACTTGAACCAAAAACAAAACAAATAGGAAATTTTGTGACAGATTCATTATTTCCCCCTCCTTAGCCAAAACAAATAAATAACAAATAGAATCTATAGTATAGTGGATCTGATTTGATGGTTTTATAATATTGAAACCTGAAATCTATTTTTACAAAGAATTAAATTTTTTTCTTCAAGTCATTATCTGTAGAGCTAAGTTTGCATAATAACAATAAACAGCTTTAAAAATTCATGCCTATAATAAACTATTCAATGAACTAGATGCTTTCTTATACAACCAAATTATAGCTGTAAGCATCAAATCACAGTGAACTTTGAAACTATTAGGAATTTGTAATTTAAATAGTTTCACTTAGTCCCTACTCCCAAATGCTTTTAATTAGAACAGACTTTTTAATTAAGTACTCCCATGCACAAAGTGTAGCTTGATGATTTCCCTGTCATATCAACCTCCCATACAAAAACAAATCATCGTTGTGTCAAAGGAAGATATTTTCTCTGGAACCAAATTATGGGAATTCTAGTTCTGATTTTAAGTTGATCACTTGAGATTCTGCATACCAAAAAGAATTCGGATTCTGGGAGCATGGCAAGGAACAGGGCCACAGGCACTAAGACCAATGCTAGCTAGATGTTAAGAGTCAACACCTCCGTTAGCAAGACAGATTATCAGATTTGCCTCAGTGATAGTCCAGTTGTTTATTAGAGAAAATTGATGTCAAGTGGACATTAAGTTTGGATTTATATAAATATTCAATCATTATACTTCCATTTACTCTGTTAAAATGTGCAAGTTTTTTTTTTTTAATCTTAGCGACCTATTTGTAAAAGGCACTATGAATGCCTATTTTATTGTGTTGCTCAAAGTTTATATTTAAAATATTTTGAGTTGACTCTTAACAGGTGCAATTACATTTTATAATATTAGCCATACCAGTAAGTTATTATTGCCAATTTAAAGGAAAGTTTCTCTTTAAAAACTTAGGAAAAGTTCTTTAAAATGTTCTCACCAAGGGCCTCCCTGGTGGTGCAATGGGTTTGGAGATGTCGGCTGCTGCGAGGGTGCAAGTTTGATGCCCCGCCAGGGAGAAACCCACATGGCAGGGCAGACCTCTCCTGCCTCACCAACTGCTCCCCTCAGCAGTGTATTTTGGTCGATCCGCCTGTTCTGCTCCCCACTCTGTCTCTGGTGACCCCTCTCACCACCCCACACCTCTGGCCTGCACCCAGCTTGCATGCAAAAAAATAAAATAAATAATAAATCTTAAAAAAAATATTCTTACCAATTTAATATGTCAGGAATAACTTTGACAAACCTGACTTAGCATCAGACAAACAGGAAAATATTTTGCTTTGCCCAACATGGAAAACATGTGAAATAAAGACAATGAAGGAAATAGTGGGTGTGGGATTATCTAGTAAGTATAATGCCCAAAGGACAACCTTTAAAACAAAACATATGTATAAACCCTTTGAGATTCCAGATGAAGACGACACATCTCTGAATAATACAGCCTTATTATTCAATGATATCTTTATTATTCCAATGATTATTCCAATGATATCTATCCTGTAGCTTCATTTTGCAGAGCCTTTTCTATGGGCCATTGACTTTGCTTGCTGTTTAAAGTGTCAGGGAAGGAATGAGTATCAAAACCATTACTAAATAGCATAAAAATATGATAAAGTTGAAATACGAGACCATATTCCTTCCTACCTCCCTTGTCATTCAACTCCCATAGGTGGTTTGTTATAAGAAGCCTGAGATAGAACTACAGCCCCATAATTCAGAGGTTGTTGTTAGCCCACTGTATACATGTGGCTATTTACTGTGGGTTGCAGAATCTATATAATTTCTCTGGAATTATATAAATTAGTTGAAATATTTTTTTCTACAGACTTTGAGTTATTCAAATATATGTTTCAATAAAGATGATAAAACTATAAAGTAGGATTTCTTTGAACGTTAACCTCTATGAACAAATGGTGAAGCAATCACTCTTCTAGGATCTGTCTCATCCTGGTGTATTTCTGCTTCCTTTTAATTCTAAAGTAGATTTCATTGATGTCTAAGTATTATTTAATCTTGGAAATAAGTTAAGTGCAGCAAGTGGTATCGCTTCTATGGTTCAATATTTAGTTCTGTATACATTTGCTTGTTTCTTAGGAAAACTAGTGAAAAATTTAATAATCATTAATTAAATGTGGAATTATAGTAGATCTGATTCTGTATGTCTGTCTGTCTGTCTATCTACCTATCTATCTATCTATGTCTATCATCATCATCATCATCTTTCCAATATCTTCTTTATGTAAATCACATGAAACTTACCTCTGACTTGTTCACTAATTTATAGCATGTATTTATTAAATAAACTCTGTACAAGAATATATCAACTAAGAAAACAAAATTCCTTAACATATTGGACATAATATTAATCTAAGATAAATCATGTGATTAGGGGTACAAAATATGGAAATGGCAATATTTCTGTGAAGTAAAAATGATTTAAAATTTTTTTTGGTTTTAAACTTTTTTCTAATTACTAAATCTGCTACAGAGTATGTAAAAAACACTCCATTGTTTAATGTTGAAGGTGAGATCTGCAAATAGGTTCTCTTTTCTACCTTCTTAATTTACTATAGGTTAGTTCTGTTTCTTTATATCTTAATTCATGAAGTTACCATACATTTTAAAATGTGTATAGCATATACATTTCATTTTAATGTTTGGAAAACTTCCCTTTTCTGATTTTCTCCTACTGTATGTGTCAAAACTTGAAACTTAGATATATATTTTTTTTTCATGAATGTATCCAAAATTTAGACTACCTCACAAGTAGGCAGATTTTAGGATATTACATTTGAGGGAAAAAAAGCTTAAACTTTAGTTTTTTTTCCTCTACAATTTAAATTTCTCATTTCTTATTTCTGTTTCATTCTGATGGGTTTATTGAATGTATCCAAGATTTACTTTACTATTTCACTAACTGTGTGTTTCTCAATGGGTAAAAATTGAGTGATATATTTCCATTTTAACATTTGTTTGGTTAATCTCTGTTTAGAGGGGAAAGACTATAGTTCATTGATAGTGATGAAATAACCTAAGATGACTTTCATATAAATAGCAACAAATGTGCACAATAGTTACATTACATGGTATATTTAACAACACTGCTAAGGAGTAAGATGGGCACTCAGTCTTCCACATGGAGATACACCTGAGTGCATTCTGAGAAAATCTGGTTCTGCAAGCTTAGAGGAAGTAATTGTCATTCAACAGAAATCAACTTGCTTTGCATATCAGTCAAACACATGCACACATAATCATCTATTTCCTGAGTGCTCTGGAACTGATATCAAAATAACAAATATATATTTATGAGAACCAGTAATGTTATATTCTTTTTAATCACTTAAACTTTATGTAATTGTGAAATTAACTTTTAGCATAACTTAAAAATGATAACATCCTAAGCCAGTGAAAATAGATCAAAACCCACAAATTTTAAATTAGTCTGTTGTGTTTATATTATCATATATTTATGTTGCCCAAATATCATTATTAATTATTTCTATTGTTCATTTTTAGATGGGAGACTGTATTTGAAAACTACTGTCATGTACTGAATCTTTCCTGTTGAAGAAATCCACGTTATCTTAAAGAACTTTACAGTCAGACATACATCATTGCAAAGTTCAGAAAAAAATAAAGTCCTTTTAAGGGAACTCTCTCAATTTTGTGTATTAATGTTCTTTAAAAGTTTAAGTATTCTACAAAAAAAAGTTTCCTCCATTGATTTTCATCTGTGGTTCATGCCAGAGACCTGAGAATGTTTGTAAATGTACAAGTATCAAACTTCTTTCAGATAATGACTGCAACTTTGCTGCTGGACACTTGTATACAGAGTTAAAGGCAGGTCTGAATAAGACCAACTTTGTTTTTTAAAGGAATGAACCATTTTCCTCTTCTGAAAATTCTGTATTTGAGCACATCAGGAGACTTGTAGCAGTGGTCACCCAGACTTACAGAATGATGTCCTCCCAAACCAGCAAGAAACACCTGGAAATGAACTTGTAGGGGGCACAGAGGACCTGAAAACCCAGAAAATAAAGAGTAATATTCTGTTACATTCACTTTTAAACTCTCTACTTGTGGGTTTTCTCCTGAAGATTTTTTTTTCATATACTTTCCAAAAGACCAACAAGTGGATGTTGACACCCATCCAATGAAATAACATTTTGCATATCTGAAAAGAAGCATTGATTATAATCCAAAAGCTTTCATGATGTTCCTTTTTCCTAAAAAAAAAAAAAAAAAAAAAAAAGAAAATATAAATGTAACATGTTTTCATTCCAAACTGGTAGTGGTATATAGAATTAAAAATAATAAATGAGGCTTCTTATTCAAACTGTTGGTCATATGTACAGTATATAAACATAAAACATACAAGGAAGGTATTATGTATGCAGTAGTATAATAGAGTTTAGGAAAATGAAAATTTTAGAAAATATGTTTTGTCACCCTGTTGGTCAGAAAGACACCTTTCTGGTTTTAACGCATGCAGGCATGTAAATATTTGTCTGGAGTCACAGTATTAATGAATGAGATCTTAAGCATCTGGTGACATCATAACTCTGTGTCAGCCACTTTTATTTGTATATTGAACTCTAGCTAGTGCCCCAAACTGCACTACTAAGAATGGATTGTGGCTGAACAGTAAATCAAAACACCAGAAATATTTTTATATGTTAATGTCATATTATGTTAATGTTGCTGAAAAACAAAAACCTAACAAACCCTTGATGTATCAGTCCAATACCATGTAGCACTGAGTGATAAAGTTAAAATGTGTTGTGCTTCCCACCTGGTCAGAGGGAAGGGTGGCTCCCGTGTTATTTTCACTGTCTTTTTGAAAGTTACAGTATGTGTTTTCACTTTTGTGCAGATAACTGGAAGTAAGCTGCAAACAGTGCTTATTGCAAGCTGAAGTTACCTTCTCTTTTCTTATCTGGAGTTCCACCTTTAAAGACTGATATTATGAATCAATACAGTCGCTGTACATTTTATGATTTTGCTGTCATCTTAAAATTTTATGATCATAAAATTATTTATTACCATAAACAGCAAAGTCTTAAATGTCCACGAAGATTAGCTTAAAAATGTTTAAAGATAGTTCTGATTGGGTTTTAATTATTTGGTTAAAAATAACATAGATACTCTGGCACTAAGCTTCTATAGTTTTTAGGTCTTCCTTGCAATCCTGGAATATATTTCTTTTGTGTAGCTCACTATTAACCAGCTAAGTCCATTTTTTAATGAAATAAAAGGTTATGTATACAGTTCCTATTTTAGCTTGCTTAAAAGGGAGCAGTATTTTTATTTAAAGTATTGTTAGTAAATGCTTTGTAGAAACTTGTTTTCTAAGCTTAGTTCTTCCATAACCATCTTTTATTGTTTGAGCACAACAAATTCTATTCCTAGGTGTATGTTTTTCTTGTTTTTCCCAGTATGCAGTCTTTAAAGGATTACAACATTTAAAATTGGAGGGACTTGTGGCAAGCTTTTGAATCATACATTTTTTGAAAGATTTTTTAAAAAGCCTAAAACTTACATATGTAGTAGAATCAGCCATTGCTCTGCTCCTTGCATAGAGTCACCTGTTAAGTAGGTTAAATAGTTTTAAAATAATACTTTAAAGACTTTTGAGAATGCTTTAGTATTTGGTTCAATTTAAAAGGAAATTTTAGCAAGGATTAAAGATAAAAGCTATCACCTATATGTTGAGAGAATCTTACTAACATGTTGTAAATATTACAATTCATGAAATGTTATTTTAAGTGTGTAACTTAAGTTCTTTTTTTGACATTTTTTAGTTTCACAGGTTGGTTTGAAATTTGTGTTTGGTAGAGACAAGTAAAATTGTGCTCATTTTATGGTTTCCATGCTTTTGTAATCCTAAAAATATTAATGTCTAGTTGTTCTATATTATAACCACATTTGCGCTCTATGCAAGCCCTTGGAACAGAACATACTCATCTTCATGTAGGACCTATGAAAATTGTCTATTTTTATCTATATATTTAAAGTTTTCTAAAAATGATAAAAGGTTATTACGAATTTTGTTGTACAAAATCTGTACAAAAATCCGTTTTTACATCATAATGCAAGAATTGGAAATTTTTCTATGGTAGCCTAGTTCTTTGAGCCTGGTTTCAATGTGAGAACCACATTTACTGTTATTGTATTTAATTTTCTTTTTCTTTTCAACAATCTCCTAATAAAACTGTCTGAAATCTCCCTGTGACTTTATTTACAGTTCTTCTTTATTAAATTTTGTGAAATGCATAGCATTGAAGGAATATTTACTTTCTAATGGGAGGCATCTAAAAACAACATAAGTCAGCTCTTTGCAATGCGAGGGGAACAATGCTCAATGATTTTATTTAACATGCAACTGCTTCTATCTCTAATATGAATTACTGTGGTGAAAAACATCATAAAAGCACACTCTGTAGTTATTGTTTAACAAGCAGATTTTCCATATTTTGTTTCTTGCCAGCTAAGCAAACTGCCCACATATACATGATTTATTTATGTACATTTCTCAGTTTATGAAGCTGTTATTTGTACCTTTTTCCTTTATATTCTTATATTCCCATGATTCTTATTTCAAAAAGCTTTGTGCTGAATAATGTAAAGTAGACATGTTGAAGGAACAAAATGTATTATAACCATCTCTATAGAGTGTAGAATTTGTAACTCTCAGTGTTTTGCTTTTGATCTATCATTAAGAAATTACCCTTAGAAACTTTCAAACTTCAATATACTTTAATAGTATGTAAACAATCAAAGCAAAAATGTAACATTTGAAGAAATATTTGGTTGTTCTCTCTGAATAGTCTATACATTCCCAAGAGAATGGAAAATGGATTTTCCTGTCTAAAGAAATTATTTCAATCAGTTAACAAATACGTCTTTCCTTAATAAAAATGTAAAATGGTTACATGCCCATTATAAACACATTTTTGCCTTCTGTCACAATATGCTTATGCCACTATGACTTCTACTGGAACATCATACAATCTCTGGAGATTTTGGATTTTGAAAACATTTTCCCCATGTGTTTTCATTGGGACTAGCAAATTTACAATCTGCACAGAAGTTATTTATTATGAGAGGACAGTAAATTACAAATAAAAGCTATATGGCTTGCCTTTTTTAAATATGGGAAGTAGAGATGTTGATAGAATTAAATCATTATTATAAATAGCATTATTAAAAAATATCACCTTTCCTTGTGTAGGCTTGGTGTAAACACTTATCTTTAACATGTACAACTGGTTTATAACAGCTAAACCAACCCTTATTTATTTATCTAAACAGGTTCAGTAAAAAAGCCTTTACTCTGCACAAAGCACTAGCATGGTGTAATGACTGATATTGAGATGATAGTACTTGTACCAGAGGAGCTTATACATTTTGGGGAAATGAATAAAATCTTTTTTTCAGCAAGAAAAGATTAATTGAGCATCATCTACTGTGTGTAGTGGATTTGGAGCTGGTATTAAGAGGATATTGACTTAAACACCTTATCACTGTGTGGCAGCAATCTAGTATCCATATTGAACATTCAATGTCTAGACAGTCCTACAAAATGATTTGAGAATAAGACAATGGTATAAGGATCTAGAAAAGGAATGGATACCTTTTCCTCCAGGAAAAAATCATCATCATTATTATTTTTGTGTTATTTGTTCATTTCTCTCAATCATATTATTTTTCTTACTAGGGGTGGCAAACTTTAAGGTAAGTAACCTATTTAATCACACACAAAAATTATCAACAAATAAGAAACCTCTAATTTGTTCAGAGTACTGAGTATAGATGTGTAATAGCCAATTTTTACCTCTCCCCCAACCTCTTTATATCTTGGGTAAGAAATGATCTAAAACATTCCAAACATAAGAGCATAAACCATCACACCAAATGAGTATGTGAATTAATCATTACATTTGTAATGGCAGCATCATTTACTTTTATAGGTTAATGAGCTGGAGATTTTGAGTCAACATTGGATTAGTTAGGACTCCTTTGGTTCCATATAACAAAAGCAGATTCCTACTTGGTGAAAGTGAAAAAGGAATTGAAGTGCACGTGGAACCTCAATCCAGGAGTGCAGCCAGCTTCTCCATACCATAGTTCTCTTCTATCTTTACTTTTCTGCTTCTTTCATTGCAGACATACTTGTTTCCCTGTTCATCTCTTGACTCCTCTATTATCCAGAATAAGACCCAGCCCACCGAAATGAGCCAATCATTTTCTCCGTCTTAAGTATGATTCCTGAAAACACATACCAGAAAGGTAACTTGGCAGTGTGTTACATGCATCTGGGAAATGTTAGAGACCACTGTGTTCAATTAACTTTGAATCTTTATGGATTGGGGTTAGAACACCAGAATTATTTTAAGCTTCTTAAGTTTCTTATGAGCTGTTAAAGTTGAAGACCATTGTTTGGGAGGGTGGCAAGTCTCAAACTATAGAAATGACTACTGTGCCTTCCGTGTGAGCAGGGAGTGGTTAGTGGTGGGAGTGGGAGATTGTAAACAGTGCAAAAATTATAAAGCCAATTCATAGTTCTGTAAATTCATTTAAATATAATATAGTTAATATATTTTTAATTTTAGCATTGTGAACTTAATTCTGAATTGAATATGGATTTGCAGTTCTTCCTATCAGACACAATAGAAGTCACTTTAGTTTCTAAACAAAATTATTGATCAATCTGAGCCAAGTTCACACATGGAGATAAAAATTCTATTTCATTCATTATTGAGGTTTCCTGTAACTGAATGTCCTCATTCCAAACATTATTTCTCATTCCACATCATTTGGGGAGAAACTTCAAGTTTTCATGGTTAGGATCCAGCTTTGAGAAGCAGCCATGAACCCTTCTTTTTGGAGAACCTCCAGTTTTGTGGAAGCAAAAAATATAACATATTGTGCTGTGATTTTCAATGAAAGATGAAAAGTCTAAGAAATTTATATTATAAACAGGAGGTGTAAAGAGATAATGTTTCTTTGCTTTACTTGGACTGGTAAAATGTCAATATAGTAGACTGTGGTAAGCTTTGCCTATATAATGTAATACCTGGAACAATCACTAAAACTGTTAAATCAATGTACATGCTAACAAACACTATAGATAATCAAAATGTAGTTCAATGCCATAGTGAGGTCACCTCCTGGATAAACAGTAAATGTATATTGCAATTCCTTCAGAGAATTAAACTACTTGGTTTCCAACCCTCTCTCAAATTGAGCATCTCATTCTACAATAGTAATTTTGTATAAAACTTGCCTACTACATTTGGTAAACAGATAAAGATAATTTGGTTGATACATTTCCAGCACTACACATCTCTATTTTCCACGTCTTATATATACTCAACTCACTTTCTACAAAAATATATGTTAAAGTAATATTTTTTAAATTAAGTAAGGACTGAAGTGGAGACTATTAAGTTATTACAATTTATTTATTCTTTAAATTTTCTGTTGGCTTATATTCAAACTGTGGGAATTGGGGGAAGGTGTTGATACCAGTCCTTTTCTTTCTCATTTTTTTAAGTTTAATAAGAAAAGGGGGCTCTCATTGAGTTGGAATTTTCACTTAAAGTCACATAGTTGTCATGTGTCTGGATTCATTTATGCTGAGTATTTTTTAGCTCTCTCCATTAATAAGTTTAGATTTTTTTTTAGTACATGTTTGATATGTTCTCGTTCTGTTCCCACATATTGTTACTGTGAGCCAGGTTCTCATCAGGGCCTCAATTACTTGTAATTTGGGACAGAGCTGGACAAGAATAGAGAATCAGATCAAAGAATCAATAGGCAAAGACCTAAGAACACAGTGTGTTTTTAGGGGACAAAAAGCAGGGGCAGGGTTAGTAGAAATTCTTAATTGACTAACATATAGGATGATTTAACATCACATTTGATAAGTATTTAGAGCTGACTGTTTGTGGGGCTTGAGGGGAGCACCATCTCAATTCTTCGGTAATCTTTCACCTGCAGTTACTTTGATATAGTCAAATGCACCTCTATTTGGGGAGTCCTCTTTTATCTACTAAGTATTCAGTGTTAGGACCAGCTATCTTCTGCTCATTCTTGCATTTGTACTGCATGCATCCACAGTAGTAAACACAGGCATTTTTTTATACCAACCAAAACCAAGAATGTTGCAGGCTTGCCCCAAATGCTACAAACTCTCGCTATACAGAGTAGTAAGCAGGCACACATTCCTGCCATGAGAAATCCCAACCTGTGTCCAACAACCTCCAGCAGACAGATAGCAGGTTCTCCGAGTGCTCACACTGAGATCTTGTCCCTAAGGTATGGGTGAGAATCAGACACCTATCCACTCCTACAGGTGACTGGAGAGTCTGAGACTTAAGCAGTCCTCAGTTTTCACACACACACACAAATCTTATCTCACTTATTTGTCTCATATCTTAAATCTCTTTTACAATCTGGAGTAGATCTTTTACATCTCAGTAGATGAACCAGCAGATGAACCGCTGAGATCACAAAATTAGTTTCCAGAAAATTGTTTGCAAATTTTGCATGATGACCTTGTATATTACCTTGTATTGAGGTATTTATAATCTATCTTTTTAAATTTGCTTAAAATTGTTTTGAAGTTCATATAGACTAACTGAAATTATAAAGTATGTACCGTTTACCCATTTCCCCAAGGATAAAATTTTATATAAATATAATATAGTATCAATGCCAGAATTTAGACATGGATATCATCTACCAACTTTTTTCAGATTTCACCAGATTTCCTTGTGCTCGTTTGTGTGTGTGTCCAGTTCTGTAATTTTTTCACGAGTGTAGATTCATATGAGCACCATCACAGGCAAGATGCATAGTAGTCCGATCACAAGGAAACTCACACTATCTTTCTATAGCTATAATCATGAAAACCCTCTCTTCTTACCTCCTTGTAAAAGTTTGGGTTCTCCTGAGAAACATAGCCAATATGATAAAAACACACACACACACACACACACACACAGAGAGAGAGAGAGAGAGAGAGAGAGAGAGAGAGAGAGAGAGAGAGAAAGATTATGAAGTGTCAGTTCACTGGATTATAAAGTCTGAAAAGTCCCTTGATATTGTCCACAGGCCGAAAACCCAGGAAAGCCAGTGACATAATTGCAGTTTCTGTCTAAAGACTTGACAACTGCAAGTCTGAGGCTAATGGCCTGCGAACTGATACCAATGTTATAAATCTAAGTCTGAGGGTGGGAGAAATGCCCTCCATGCATTACTATCTTTCTATTTGATATATCCAGGCACACAATGGTTTGGATATGTCTGCCCACACTGGGGAGAGCAGTCTGCTTTACTTAGTCCAACCATTCAAATGCTGAGATCTTCCCGAAACACCCTCATAGAGACCCCAGAAATACTATCTCACCAAATACCTTGGCATCACATGGACTTGTTCATTTGACACAGAAGATTAACCATCCAGAATCCACCCTTTGTCAACCCATATCCACTTCCTTAAACCCTACTTAATCTCCAAATAAAGACTATAAGGTTGTAATTTGGCCTAAATACACTAATCCCTTCTCCAAAAGGGATGTTTACTCTCCTCTTTAATACACTCTAACTTAAATAACATGGTATAAATTTAACAATAATTGAACATGATATAAAGTTAACACATGTTACATGAGAAGGTGATCAGAAGGAAATATAGTTGAAACATATAACACATACATTCATATATCTGTAAAAAACAAAATAAGAAGGAAATACATATAACAATATGTCCCTCCTTTCTAAGACTGGTGACATCCCTGCAAATGGTTCTTATAAATAACTTCTGCTGTTATTTACTCTTCATTACATTTGCTATTAGCCAGAGCCTCAACTAGTTATGTGGTATTTTACTTGAAGGTCACAGAGGTGGCCATCAAAACTACATCTGTAAAGGGCAGATGGTTCTAGAAGAATAACAATGGGTTATTGTAGATTGATAGTGGCATTAATATCTGCACCACCTCCACAAGTGGAATAGCAGCACTGCTTTTGATTTACTATTTTGCTAGATAGAAGGATTTCTAGTGAACATCTCTTGGGCTTTCTCACAGTAATCACCCTCACTCAGATTAGCAAATGATTGTGAGGACTGTCTGCTGCTGAATATAACTGTTCCTATTATTCCTTTTGGGGAAATAACCACAGGATGTTATAGTTGAGAATGTGCATACAATCTTAATCCAGACAGCTTTAAGGAAAAAAAAAAAACTTCTTATAGTAAGAACTTCTTTTTCCATCAAGGGGTGAATTGAGAATATGTTCCACTCAACTGCCTCTGCTATTCTGCATATACTCACTTTGAATGAGTGGCATGGCTGTTTGCAGCAGAGAAGCACTCTGACCAGCAGTCCACTGTCTCCTCCTAGGCAGGGTAGAATATGTAAGTCCTCCAGATGCCCCTATCCTTATTTCCATAATTGCCCAGCAGACTTTAGAGAGGGAGTAAGGGAACTTCCTGATGATGCCGGTTTACAGATGAGTCTAGACAGGGCAACCCATCCACAAAGGCTGCAATCACTATTCGACACCGATATCATCTAGCTGAAAACTGGAAAGAGCCTCAAAGTCAATGGCCTGCACTCCCAAGAAAGGTTTGGTGCTCTCTCATGAGACAATGGGAAGTCCTGGATTGAGTTATGTGAAGAAGTCCTATGGGGTCAGGATGTAAAGAAAGTCTTGCCTGAAGGACAAGTGGGCACATGCTTTTTCCATTGGCGTGATCATTCGGCTGCAAACTGCATTCCCTCTGTTTGCCTGGAGAACATTATGGCATATGTAGAAACTCTTCCTAAATTCACCTAGAAAAATTTAAATAACAGCCCAATAAAGTCTGTTATTACTGACCACTGAAATATCTTTCATGAGGAAAGCTTTCCTCTAAAATAGGATGAAATTCCCCCTCGCAAAACTACATTCTTAGGGAGCCATCTGTGCCATCAACCACACAGAATTTTTGTGGGTTTATACCTTAATCTGTTTTCTCTTGCATGATCCATATTACTGCGGTGGCATCTGCCAAAGGAGTCACATCCATGTTAGTAAAATCTTTTATATCACTCAGAGCATACTATTGACCAGGTAAAATGTGTAAGATTGTTAGAGCCATCCAGAAGGGTGGTGTGTTGGAGGAGGTCACATAAGTGAACTATAACATGGTCAGCTTATTATAATCCATATGTTCAAAATTGTAAGACATGGCTCAATATCAGGGTGCAACAACAAAAGGGCTTATTTACGAAGGGGTGACTGAGAGACGGAACAAGTTCCTGTGGCCACAAATGACTGACTGCCCTATCCCATACAGTGTCCAGAGTGTCCAGTAGTCTAAAACAAAAGCTGTCCGTGCAAAATAACATTGTCCCTCTGATGAGAGCCTGGAAATGGTGGCACACCAGTGAGCAGTGGACCTGGATCCAGTTTATCTGTGGCAGCTGGGGGAGTCACAGGTGAAAATGCTAAGGCAGTGTGGTTGCAATCCCAAGGCTGAGCTGGGAAGTGTCAGATGCTAAATCAGACAGATCACAGATCATTAACACTGGCACCAGTGTTTAAAACTCTTTACAGAAGTTACATATATGCCAGCAGCACCCCCACTGAAAGCAGCTGTAGTGAAGGTCTTCCCAGGAGAGTCAAGCCAGTTCTCTCCCTAAAGCCAGAGTCTCTCTCAAGACCAGCCAAACCTTCTCAGGCCTCTGAAGCCTTCACTGATATCCCCCTTGGGGAGACTTGCCTTTCAAACCTGATTGGTCCAGTTTTCCAAACCAGCTGTTTCTAAGCCTTAATTGGTGCCAGTGCAATCTTGAACCTGGTTGTGTCAGGGGGTGCTCCAACCTGACTGGTTTTCAAAACCAGCTCAGGAATCAAAACTGAAAAGGCCCCATAGTGTCCCTCTTGCCCTGTGCCCACACACGAGGCCTGCCAGGTTCAGCTCCTCCAGAGCTGGCCTTGCAGAGCTGCTTTATCTGAAAGGCCTCAGCCAGGTTCAAACCGGATTCGTGCATCCCCCAAACTGTGTTGTTTTTTTTTTTTTTCCCCTTTCTCTTTTTTTCTCAATCCTAAACACAGCTGTGCCAGTGTTGGCTATTAAAGTAACTGTTACTGGTAGCCCCAGGCTGACAACGCTCAGCTCTGGGGCCCGGTGGCTTTCCAAAACCAGTTGCCGCTGGCTGCTCTCACATACGAACCCGACCAGAAGTTGATCTGAGAGCTGAACTCGGGCTACTGGAAGCTCCTCAAGTGCCTCGCATGTCCTAGGAAGGTAAGTCCCTCACTGTTTTCTCACTAGGAGTTTTTAAGGCCTCCTTCTCTCTCTTGTTAAACCAGCAGAAATTTGTTCTCTGCAGCCATTTCTGAGACCAGAAATTTGAAATGTAGGTGTGGGCAGATCCTTTTCCCTCTGAAGATGCTAAGGACGATTCCTTCCTTGGTTCTTAACTTCTGGGGGTGAACTGTAGAGACTAGTTCACTGCTTAGACAGGGCTCTAACATACATTCCCGCGCTTCCTGAAATGGCACCTATGCAGCCGACCTGCACAGGCCTCTTCTTGCTGAGTCTCTCCCCTGCAGGAGTTGCCAGCAGTTCCCGTTTTCACCTGGGAAATCCTAGGAAGTAAACAAACATTCGCTTGTTAGTAGTCCTAAATTATCTTTATTTTACACTGTTCTTGAAAAAAAAAAAGTTGTTTTGCTTAGTGTGTAATTCTACGCTCCCTGTAATTTTTCTTAGTGATTTCTATGTTATGTCATCTTCTGGTGTGCAGTGTAATTATGAGAAGGTGGTTTAAATATTGTACTTTGGAGTCATTCTGACTTTTCTTGGTCGATGCTTTTAATAAATGCTTTAAGTTTGATGCTTTGAAATTTGAATATAATATGTGTAAGTATGAACTTATTTTTATTATGTTTGGGAACTAATTGGTTTCCCACATAGTTGAGGAGGTGTTTTTCAATTTAGAAAATTCTAAGTCATTATCTTTTCAAATAATGAATGCCTTGTGTATTTTTAATAATTTTTTATAACTTTCAGGAATCCCAATTTATTTTTGTACCTTAACTTCTGTTTAACCTTTTTTCATATAAACCCTTTCTTTAATTCTGCTTAGTTAAATCTAATTTCTTCAGATTTGTCTTTTGAGCAACCAACTATATGTTCTGGTCTATAGAGTTTTCTATAAATATTAAATGTCATTCTAGTTTAGAAATTCTCTGGTTCTTTTCAAACCTTTTAAATCATTGTTGATGGTTTCTCTTAATAGGTTTATTTTTCCCTTTTACTTCTTTATATATTATGATTATTATAGATCTCATATTTTTATTGTTTCTAATAATCCAACATCTTATATAATTGCAGTCCAATTGTACATTCATTTTCTTTCTGACTCTTTCTAAGGAATTCTTAATAATTAAAAAAATGATTTTTATTCACATTTATGGAACGTTGTGCCATTCCTTTAAAAATTGCCTTGAGAATGTAGTTTTGATAGGGGGAATTTCATTCCTTCATTTAGTTGCCTGGGGCTTTTTTAAAAGTTAAACTTTTTTTAATTTTAATTTTTTAGATGTCTTAAATTCAAAGTTAAATTTAGCTTTATATTCTTTTCTCTTATATCACCTAAACAGTGTAAATTTGATCAATAATTTCCAAATCCTGGAGGTTGAGACTATTCTTCTGAATTCCCAAATGTTATTTTTCTGTTTACCACTGCTGCATTTGATATGTTTTTTCTGCCTTTGTGCAGTGAATATTTTTTCGGTATGAACTTTTTAACTGAGAGTATAGCTCTTTGGAGTTCTATCATCCAGTGAAGTTCTCCATGGATTTATAGATGGCTCAAAGAGAAACAGAAAGTTATACAAAGATAAACAAGTTCTGGTCTATTTACCCAATGAGTTCTCATTATTCTGGCCTCAGAATATCACTTTCGTGATTTTTCATTTTTATTCCAGAATTTGGGGGGTTTTGGGTATACATTGTACGTAAAGTATCAGGACGTTGGTGTATTGGACTGATTTTATAAGACACAATTCCCTATTAAAACTTAACTTTGAAACTCCTCATATACAAGTTTTAATTATAAACATTAATTTGCTGCATTAAAAATACAATTGTATTTTCTTGTTATAAGGAATTAATGACAGTCTATGTTTTCTATATTATAATAAATGCTGACCAAAAAAAAAAAAAAAGAGGACTCAGACCCACCCTAAATATACAAATCAAAGTCAGCTTTTCAACAAAATCCCTCGAGAAGCCATATATAAAGTTTAAAAAGCATTATCAAAATAGATTTTCAATGCTATAGTAAGTTGAATGTTGAGACGGTTTTTTGGAAGGAAAAGATCTGTTCAATTATCTCTATAATATTAATTTATTTACTTATTATTTATTGAAGCAATATTGATTTACAATACTGTATATGATTTAGGGGAATATCACACCTCTGCAGAGGTGTGATAATGTAACCAGACCGAGTCCAAAGTCTGGTAAAGGTGGTGCTCCCTGGAGGGGGTTGCTGATGAGAATGAATAGCCCCAGGAAGAAAATGCTAAATTTTGCAGTTTGGGGTGGAGATTCTGATGAGAAATAAAGAGGACTGAAGGAGAAGGAGACTCAGTCGCCACGATGTAGGAAAAGAAAAATCAGTTGCCATGATGTAGGAATAGAGGAATCAGTCACCATGAGGTAGGAAAAGAAGAAACAGCCACCAGGATGTAGAGTTTTGGATTGAGCATTTTTGAAATCTTTAGTGACTTTGGGGCCAGCCACTTTGGAGGCTTTGCAAGTAGCCCAGTGACGGAAATTGCTCCCAGTTTTGTTAGCAGAAGGAAGAAGCAGAGGCCCGAAGCGGGCACCTTCCTAAAATGCGTGAGTGCAGTCTATTGGGCCGTCTGGCCACTGTAGTTGCTGTTTTCAGTGTTGTTGGCCTGGTGCTGTGCTGGGGCGCGATGACAGTTCTGGCAGTATCTCCAGTTGTTTTTTGTGTCATCCTCGTGAGCTGGAAACTGGCCAACAATCTGGCTGTTGCGCGTCTAAAGAAAAAGGAAGACGCCATTTTGGAAATGTGTCCTATTGTTTGGAAGAGGAGCTCCAGATCAGCAGTGGCGGGAAGACGCCACCTTTGTTACTTTTCTGGGACATAAAGAACTTGACATAGCTTTAAGTAAGGTAAACGGCCATATGTTGACATCAGTAATTCTTTGCTTTTTCCTGTTTGTTAAATAAATCTCATTGTTATTGTTCCCTAAGCCTGAGTAGTCTTGCAATTGTGCACACGGGTGCAGAACCAAGATAGTGACCGGTAAGCAATTTGGGCATTGCCTTTGGCAATTTTGAAGCCCCATTTGCCTGGTATCAATACCATACCATGATCATGATACTACACCCACCACCAAAGCATCTGTAGACAATTGGGGCCTTTTCCCTTTATTCTTTATATCCACTCTACCGTCTCTAGAAGTCTCAATTCTGCGGTGATAGTTTAAGGGCTTTATTTTGGTTTATTTTCTTTGTTTTTTTTTTTTCTCTATATTCAAAAAATGAGTAAAATAACCTGGTATTTGTTTTTTTCCATTCTGACCTATTTTACTTAGCATAATTTCTCCCAGTTTCCATCTATGTTATAAAAAATGCAAGAGTTCATCAGGTTTTCAAGCTGAGTAGTATTTCATTTATCTATATACCACATCTTTATCTTTGCTTGTAAATATGATTTTTAAAAAGTAATTATTTGAAAAGGATTTAGAAGGGGACAGCCAGGATGTTGAATCCTCTGGATAAATAACTTCAATTCTCAGATTTTTCTGCCACAGTTTTGGCACTGTCATGATTTCTGCTCCAAGTGGTTATTCAGATCTCTTAAGTTATTTTAAATTAGGAGAGTTAAAGTCCTGCTCATAATTTAAAGAGAATTTATTTATTATAGGAAAAGTAGGGCCTCCCCGGTGGCGCAGTGGTTAAGCTCTGCGCTGTGGAGCTGTTGGCAGCGGCGACGCGAGTTCGACGCCCAGCCAGGGAGAATCCCACATGGTTCGGCAGACCTCTCCTGCCTCACCCACTGCTCCCCTCAGCAGTGTATTTCTGATCTGCCTGTTCTGCTACCCACTCTGTCTCTGGTGAACCCTCTCGCCGCCCCACACCTCTGGCCTGTACCCCAGCTTGTATGTATAAATAAAAAAAATAATAAATAAATCTTTAAAAAAAAAGTAGTAGCAATTTAAAGATGAAAAGAAAAATCTGAAATCTTACTATGTGGTTTTTCAAATTCAATATCCTATTAATATCTTCATAGTCACAGAATATTATATTTGTCTGCTTTTGTTTATCCCAAGATATGTTGTGAAATGGATAATATTGTGGATTGAAAAGATATGACATTTGAACACTTTGCATCATTTTTTGTTATATAGTGCTATGTCAAGATAATTTTATCATGATTATTAATAGCATTCCTATCTATAATAAACTTCGTGATCATGATTTGTAATGGCTGCATCATGTCCCATTGATTCAAAGCTAGAAGGTTATTTAATAATTATTTCATTATAAAAATATTCAGATAATTTCCATGTTTTGCTATTCTAAATAATGAAGCAATAAACATTTTTACATAATAGTTTATATATTAATTTCATCCCTATAAGTTACCAGTAGTGGAATTATTGGGTTTAAGTACATGTAATATAAGCTGTTTTAGAAGGATATTTTCTAGTTTAAAGTTTTAAACTAGAGCATTTTTAGGTTTCCTATATTACTTTTTAAAATCAGATTTTATAAAAGATTTAGTTAAAGAACAGATATTGTAGTGAAGTTAATGAGGAGTATAATGGGTCTTTATTGTTTTGTTTCTTCTGCTTATCTGGATTTTGTTAATCTTTTTCTAGTTTCTTAAGGGGAAAGTAGAGCCATTAATGAGATCATGCATTTTACTCTAGATATGGTTTTATTGGCATGTATTCTATTTTCATTTCCATTGAATTCAGAATTGTCATTAATTTCACATTTGGTTCTTTGACCCATAAGTTACATGTAATTCTGTCATTTTGTTTCCAAATATTTTGAGGATTTCCCAGATATCTTTCTTTCATTGATTTAATTTAAAATTAAATTTCTAATTTAATTTTGATATTGCTAGTGGACATAACTCTAAGATTTGAGTATTTTTATATTTATGTGACTTATGACTTTGAATGTGATCTTTGTTGCAAATTATCTGTGAAAAAAATTGTATATTCCATTACTATTGAGTGGAGTGATCTATAAGTATCAGTTAAGTCAAGTTGATTGATGATGTTAAAAAAAAAACCACCATCAGTATAATATACTAAAAAAAAAAAAAAGAAATTGAAAGACTTCTACAATAAAAACTATATGACTTTTCTAAAACAAATAATAGAGGCAAAGAAATGGAAATATATTCCCTGCTCATCTATTATGAGACTTAACATTGTTACAATGGCCATTTCACCCAAAGCAATATACAGGTTCAATGCAAAGCCTATCAAAGTTTTTTTTTTTTTTTCTGTTTCTGACAAGAAATTTATAACTTTTAATCTTTATTCTTCTGCAGTAAGTCTTTTTACTCTGGATTTTTTAAATGCTTTTTCTCTATTATATATTTTGTTCAATTTGATTAGGATATGTCATTGTGTAGTTTTCCTCATATTTCATGTGAATGGGGTTTGTTGAGATTCTTAGATTTCTTAGTTTGCAGTTTTTGTCAGGTTTGAAAAATTTGAAGACATTGTTTCTTGCAATGATTTCTCTTCTACCTTTTCTTTTATGTTCAGAGTGCCAATTGTACATATATTAGACTGTGTGTGTTGTCTCGCTGTTTACTTTTTCCTCTGCAATTTTTGGTCTTCCCTTAATCCCAAATAGTGACACTTTATCTCAGACATTTTTATTTCAAATTTCAGAATTTTGACTTAGGTGTTTTTAAAATGTACATTCTGTGTCTTAATGGGTTCATTATTTTTGAATGTATGGAATGCAAATATAATAACTGTCTTAATTCCCCAGTCATTCTAAGGGCTATAAATTCTGGGTGATTTTTAATTGTTTTTTCTTTTCTTTGTATTTCAAGTTTTTCTACTTATTACATACCTAGTAATATATGTCAGTCCTTGTCAATTTTACCTCATTATACTCTGGAAATATTAAATTCCTATAGATATTCTTGAGTTTTATTCTTAGATGCTATATGGATATTCCTAAGGCTCAGTCAAATTTCAATGACTTTCTAGGAAAGCACAGAGGACTCAGCATATACCCATACTTACAACACTAATTTATTATAGAGAAAGCATAAAACACAAAATCAGCAAAGGTAAGGTACATCAGATAATGGAGAGAAACCACACCAGACTTCCAAGTGTTCTTCCTGAGTAGAATCACACCACATGAACTTGACTCACAGAATAATTTGGAATGTGGGAGTCTGAGTTGTTGCCACCCAGAGAAGTACCTTTAGGTGTAAAATTCCCAGACTTCAGAGTTCCTGAAGGAAGGAATATATTCAGCAAAACCATATTGTTTGTAACCAGTTTAGGCACAGTGAATCACTCTTTTCAGTTGTTGGTGGGACCCCACCCCAGTCCTAACTTCTTAGATGGCAGTGAATTCCACATTTGTAAGCAGGTCTTTCAAAGGATAACAATCAGAACTCTTATATTAATTGTTTGCAGAGAAGTTATTAAGTTACACAGAAATAGTTTGGTTCTCTTAGGTCATGATTTAAGTTTTGTTAAGTAGAGATGGAGTAGTGTTTGTCTGTGACTAATTATTTCCTACTACTGAAGCAAGAACTTTTGAGTAATTTGTCCAATAGTCCATAAATTAGAGGTTTTAGGGTCTAGTGATTGTCCATAGGCACTCTTCTTCAAACAGTGCCTCAGGTACTGTTCCCTCTTTTTTTGTGTGTTGGTGTTTCTTTACTAGACTTATGCAGTTTCCTCTAACAGTTCCTGAGCAATGCTGGGCTGAACACTCTAAAGAAATCCTCTCTAAGTGATGTAAGTTCTTTCTATGTGCAGATGTTTTTGACAGTACTCTGCTCTGTGAATTCAGGTCACCTCATTCTTCCCTGACTCTGAGCTCCATCTCAATCAGAAAGTCCTTCAGGCTGTGCCTGTCTTCCCTCCTCATGACTCAAACTGAAATCTTTCCATGTAGTAAGTCTTAGCAATCTATGGCTTCTCTTGTTTGTTTTTTGTCTCTCAGAGATCAGTATCTTGTATTGCCAGATGTCCAGTGTCTTGACAATGTTGCTTCATATATTTAGCCTGCTCTTTGGAACTGAAGGATAAATCCAGTCCCTGTTATTTCATCTTAGTCAGAAGCTAAGATTTCTCGGGAAAGATAAACTTAAATAACTACATGTTGAAGTATGGTATCAGGAAAATAGATTTAAATAGTTAAATTTTAAGTTCTATTACTAGGTTAGCCTCCAGTTACTCAATCTATTTCTTCATGATTAGATTTCCTTTCTCCCCTTGATCACTCTCATGATTAATCATCTGAACTTATTTTTTTAGCATACTACCTTTTATTTTTGCCTCATACCTATCCCTCACATTCACATGCTTGTAAGGCTCTGTATATTCTAGAAGTTTTGAGTGCTTTGAAATTTTCTGCCTCCAAAGTATATATTTAAAAAAAAAATTGACTACTTATACCACTTAGTATGACTAGACCACATCCCCCTCTATGGGCTTGATACATTTGTCTTGACATGTATTTTTTAATCTGAAATATGAATCAGGTTAGGTGCCAAATTCTCATGAAGCATTTTTTGATAATCCTTTGTATTCAACTTACTCAGAAATCCACAACCCTTTTTCTCTATAACGACTCTATAATCTCTGTAACGACTCTATGGCTACACAATTGCAATGCTTCTTTAATTATTTGATTTATTTCATTTGTATAAAAATCCCTCAAGAAAAAGACAGAAGATAGAGTAGGAAGAAGGAGATGAAAGTAAATATGAAATTGACTGAACCATAGTACAAGAAAGAAAAAATAAGATAACAGATGATGCCAGAATTATGGGGACAGTTTTCAATGACTTGAAATGAGAAGGGGAAAAAAGACAGTTGCAATTTAGAAGGAATATTGAGAAGTGAAATATTGGAAAGGAGGAATTTTAGATGTGTTTAGGTTACTATTATGCACATCACTCTAAAATTGATTTCATTGTTTGGCTATTGGAATATTAATATTTTAATATTTTAAATGCACATGCAGAAACTAGTTTATATTTGTTATTGAGTTAAGCTTTATTAACATTAGATATATTTGAAAGTTTATGGAGGTACTTGAAAGTTAGTCAAGTAGAGGTATTTGTAAAGAGTTTATTATTTCTCTCTCTAGTCTCTAGAGTTAAATTTTGCATAAATATTAGTAGGCATTATATGAATTCCTTATGACAGTGATTTCTTAAAGAGAACAGTGTTGTTCCTAAAGAGACTGCTACAAAGTGTATATTAAAAGCTTTGTAGAGAACTCAAACTGGATAAAAAATATTCCAGACTCATTGGCACAGTGCACAACCTAAATTCACATTTTACTTTACAGGCTCCTTAATTTAAATATGATTGATTTTTTTTTTTAGGCTTTCCAATTCATACTTTGCCCAAGAAGTAGATATATTTGTAGATGAGTCTGCTCTAGATGCATTATTTTCTTAGCTTTTGAACAAACTTGGATCGATATTAGGAATCATCTATTGAAAGTATGTTAACTGTTGTTCAGTTATAATATTGAATATGGATTTCATGCCTACTCCCCTCTATTTGTGTATTCAGGAAAAAAACAAACAACTGCTGGACACTTTTTTCATGACTCTAAAATGATAGCATTCATACATGAAGAAGGCTAAGTGTGATATGTTCTTTTATGAACACATTTGTAGTTATATTGGATAAAATCATGCACATATTGCATTTTAAAAGTCTTGATTTTCTCGAGTTCTGAAACTTGTGAGATAAGAATTTCAGCTGAATAGCTTAATTTTGTTCAATTCTATGACTAAATACGGCAACAATAAACAGAGACAAAAAATAAATATATTTGCAAGAAAAGGAGACATTTTTGTAGGAAATCATTGTATAAAATGGTTAAATAATTATAAATTATTATATAAAGACCATTATATAAGATTTTCCAGCAAAGGGCCTCCCTGGTGGCACAGCGATTAAGCGCTGCGCTGTGGAGCTGTCTGCAGCGGCGACATGAGTTCGATGCCCAGCCGGGGAGATTCCCACATGGCGTGGCAAACCTCTCCTGCCTTGCCCGCTGCTCCCCTCAGCAGTGTATTTCCGTTGATCTCCTGTTCTGCTCCCCGCTCTGTCTCTGGTAAACCCTCTTGCCGCCCTGCACCTCTGGTCTATACCCCAGCTTGTATGCATAAATAAATCTTAAAAAAAAAAAAGATTTTCCAGCAAACAATCCCAGTACATTGACTAAGAAGACAGCCATCGAGCAGCAGTTTAAATGCTTAAAATATTTACATAGGTGAGCCTTGCACTTAATTTTGGTTAAAACATAGTTTTTTTGTTTGAAAATTGAAAGATACACTTACATTACTTCAGTTACTTGAAATTTATTTTGAGGCTTCATTGGAAGAAATATTTCCATATTCTTAAAGAAATAGTTCTTAAAGAAATAGATTCTAAAACCTCTAGATGTTTATTGAGATATTATCTTTGGTTCAACAACTGAAAAGAGTAAAAAAAATAAAAAATGGACTGCGTAAAGGAAGACGAGGCTTAGCACTGCCAAGAAAGGCTCTGGACGCCCCATGGAAGCTGGGATGACTCTGAAGAGTTATGCAGCCTAAAAGCAAGGAGAACTGAGCCTTATGCCTGAGCATAATGTGGTCTGTAGTGGCGGGTTGTTTCTGGAACATGGACACAACCTTGGGTGAGATGGTTCTCTTCAACTGAGGGCACTACTGGAGAGCTGCTTAGATAAGCAATGTTAGCAGCCAAGCAGATAGATCATCAGCTAAAGGAATGCATCTTTAAGAGGGGTCACAGTTGGAATACTGCCGTATCCACCACCATATAGAAACTTAACTCTATTCTTTGTTCCACATCTTAGTCGCAAACTGGAACTTCCTTCAGACACAGTACAATGTGTAGTGATAGACGTTAATGAGCTTTCTTATAACATATTTAGTGCTCTTTACTCTTCGTCTTTTTATTCTGCTTTGTGGTATTTCATCTGTGTTCTGTCTCTGGCTTTGTTGCTGCAGATTCTGCTGCTAGTGGATAATTTATCATTTAAATCATTACCACTGGGACTTCAGAGATACCACAACACACTTTCTATGAGTCTCTCTGCATCTTTGTGTTTCTGCAGCCTATTTCTTGTCTTACATTCAGATTCCCATTGAAGATAAAGTATGTCTTTTGGGCAAAATTCTTGTGCCAGATCCTGTTACAGGTTGGTCTATAAAAATGACTGCCTTTGACTTTGTGATGTGGCCAAATTAATGAGATCACAAAGCAAGCACCGTGATTATCTATATATTGAGAACTTCCCAGAAGGAGGGTTCTGGGCAATGCAGGCAATAAGGGACAGGGGTCCATTTACACTGAAGCCTGTTGTCTAGTCTGCTGATTCATAGTGGAGATCTCTTTATAGATTTATCCCCCCCACAAAAAAAGTTGTTTGGCACAGCAAGAATTCTTAAATTTCACTGTATACTTAATATCCTAGAAAGATAATTTCAAATGAAGAATATGGGCCAACAATAAATATTCTGTGTCCATTCAGTTGAAGATAAAACAACAACATATAATTCATTGTGAAACAAAGAGCTATAAAGGCATCAATTACAAGTTTACAAAATTGTTGGGAGGGTTGTCATACCTAGCTCCAGGTTTGACTTCCAGAAATATTTCCCAAATAACACTGCGGAACTGGCTCATCAAAAGAGCTTCTTTGCCTGTTATGATCAGGAAATTAGGAAATTAGGCAGTCTCTGCCATAACACATGCCAGCAAAATGATGGCACACACCTTCCTGTTGGCACAGAAAAAGCTGTGGAGAGGCATGGCATCTTTCCTATAGCTTTTCCAGGAAAATCTGACTAAATCCGTACCTTACCTGCAGTAGAAATAAGGGAAGCTGCAGAATCAGATCTGATCCATGATACTCACTCCCTTGCAAACACTCATGGTTGCTTCTGGTTGCAGATGATAGATTCTACATGGCATCAAAAGGAAGGAACCATTAGAAAAGTTGCCTTCGCTTCTAGTTTGCAATGAGTAAAGTGATCGGAACCATCTGCCACATACTTTAAGTGACTCTGATGCTGTTATCTATAAACTACAAAATGAGAAAACAAATTATCAGATGATAGCTAATTGGGTAGAATTTAGTGGATTCTAGTGAAGAAGGAAAATGAACAACAGCAGAAATAGCCTTTTCAAACGTGTGGATTTTCCACTGTTATTAGTATGTCCTAATTACTATAAAAAGTGTATTAAGACACTATGATTTTTGTGTTTTTTTAATTATTTGTAGACTTGATAAAATCACAGTATTTCATGTTGGAGTTTACCAATCTCTGACCTTAAATATTGAGATTTAATCTAATAGATGTTTTTAAGTACATTAAAACATTGAATTTACTACTGGTGACAGAGAAGAATGACTCATATCTATAGTACCAAATAATTATTGCCTGTTTATTTGTTGCTCTTTTGCAAAAATCACTTCCTTATTTCAACATCTGCATATTTAAATAGGAAATTTCTGCTATTGGTCTTTCCACAGATTCTATTGTCAAATCTTCTATCAAATTTTGAATATTTCTATTTAAATTTTCTGAACTGTTATCACAGATGATCTGGTGGTACTGGATTACTTTTTACTTATGGGGAATTTGTAATGTAGAGAATTTAACCAAAAATGTGGATTTGTGCTTTAATACTATTTACTTTTACCTTTTTCTGTAAATTACATGTCTTTTAGAGCTGTCACATATTATTGATTACTTTAACAGATCCAAATATTTTATAATTCTTTTTATTTGGATTCAATCTTGATTCATTAAAACAAATGTCAAACTTTTCACCCACTTTTTTTCAAATTCTATTTACTATGAGCCCCAAAGCTCAGGAAATTAGATGCATGATTACATGGGAAAGCAGATGTTATGTTGTGCTGACCCCAGTCAAGACAACTCACAGCCACTGGGTTTCTCCTGTGAGCAAAAACCCCAATGAAGCTGCATTTCCACATGCCAGTGACAATTTCTTTTTCATCTCAAAGGGAGGAATTGGTTGCTATATTAGACACTTGAACAATTGAAACTCAATTTTAAAATAGAGGAAAATTGAGGACAAGGGAGAGTATAAATTCTTTCTCTTGCACCTGGCCCATAAGATGTTAGTAATTTATTATTTATGTTTTTTGTTTACCTTTCTATTGCTAAGAAATGGGATAATCATGCAACTTTATTAAAAATTCTCAGCTTCACCAAGATAAAAAACATAGACTGTTGCTGTTTATGAATTTTCATTATCGTTTTTTTCTGCTGGAATATTTATAATAAACAGAAAACTAACAATCAAGAAACTTTATTGAAAATTCTATACGAATAATCTTAATATTTGATTCTTTTGCTAACATTTCAGAGTCAAAGTGTGATTTTTATTACATGTATTACTTATTCTTTAAGTAAAGAAAAAAATAATTACTACCACCCAGCTTTCTTTGTAGAACTATTAGGCTACATGACATTCTTATATTTATGTATTCCTTTCAGGCATTTCAACAAGATCACTTTTGGCTTTGAGAATCAGTTTTGGCAATAGCATGGCTTGCTTACATACTTGACTACATAAAAATTTTACTCATCTTTCTGGACTGTGTTCTAACTAATTAGTTCTGCTGAATTCTGCCCACTTTTTAAATGATGCATGTCATTTCAAAGGACAATGCAAGACTTTATAATGTCCAGCAGGATCAGCTAACTTGGTGACAGCCTGATTATCACATTATTGCTTCCTACCTGAAACATTTTCCAATCGTTTTATAGTCAAGCTGTCTAAGACAACCTCTACCACATGAACAACAATGTCATCAATTACAAGAAGGGCATTAAATTCAGTAAATGTAATAATGGAAGATTTTTGATATGTGGCTTGCACTGGATTATTTTCAGTTCTCCATAACACAGATGCTACTGATCACAATGCAATTGTCAAGAAAAGAAAATCGACCAGCTAGATCCTATGTGCTGATTAGCATAAGGGAAATCTACACTTGTGAACACAGACAAAACCTAGCTTTGCAGAACACAATGAATGTGATTGGCATAACTGATTGACCCCTAGTTTAAGGGGGAGATTCTTATGGTTCCATTCTTCCTTTAGAGTCATGGTGTGAAATGGAGGCAGAATGCTCCCATTCTAACCCTTTCGATTTCTCTTCTCCCCTCTATTAGTCAGCTTATAAAGCTTTTACTGCTAGCCCTAAGATCCTGGTTGTGTGATAAAAGAGAAAATGTTGCCATTGGAAACTTTAGTTTGGCTCATTTACTGTCAGGGAAACAGCAACAAAAAGAAGCAAAAGAGAAATGTACTTTGTAAGTGCTTTAAAGAGATGACCAAAATGATGAAAACCAATTTAACAGAGAGAATTTGGGAATCAAATAGCTAGACTCTTTCTTTATACAACTAACATAATTTCCCCAATTGATATCAAAAGGATATCGAGACAAAAAATTCAACTATTTTACAGTGTAAAGATAGTTTACTTTCATGAATCTGGTGCAGATAGTACATGGTGATGTGTTTTGGATGAAGTTATAAAAGTGACTTGACTCTAAACAACAAAAGTCTGAATGTGTGCCTGCCTACAAATTATTCAGTAGAACTCATGGTCTTGAAACAAATTGTTGAGATATATCGAATGCCTATTTTATGTTAGGTCCTTTCCTAAGTGCCTTACAGGTGTGAGTTCATTTGATCCTCCCAGTAAGTCTATGAGGGAGGAACACACACCATCCCTGTTTTGTAGATGAGAGCCTGGAGAGACAGAGAGATAAAGGCCCCAGAGCTCATGAGTAGTTACACTGGACTTACGTGACCACCTCCTTGTATCACCACATAAAGAGAACTTTTGTGTTTTAGGCTATCTTGCCAAGTGATTTCCCAAGATATGACCATGTGATATGTTTTGTAGGTACTTAGGAAAAAAATCAGACCACACTTGTGTTACATACACATTCCAAGAACAGTCTATCTCAGAGTTAGCCGTTAGGTTAAAATAGCTTATTAGTTTTTCTGTAGTCATTATTTTATTTCCTGCTATAAATGTAGTAACTTTTTAAAAATGTTGTCAGATTTCCCTTTACCTACTAAAGGATTGTTGATTGTATTTAAATTATTAACATTTCACACATAATTGCTACAATTGTCTCTTAACCTTGTTGCTTCTTTCTATTTCACTTCCTTGTTTTTTATACACAACTACTAGAAGGTGATAGTGTACATCAAGTACATTAAGTAACCTAATGACTTTTCATGTGTATGCATGTATTAATGTATATGCATGATTACCAGTTGACTGATCAGATCACATAATATTTCTGGCTAAACATGTTTTTAATTACATTTTAATTAACACTTAAAATACAGCAGTATAATTTAAACATACAGAAGAATTTTAGTACAGTTCTATGAGTTTTAAAAAATAAACCCCTCATCACACAATCCTGATAAAGAACAGTTCCATCTCTCCTCAAAGTGTTCTTCTGCTGAATCTTTGATTCAGTTCTTCCCAAACACTGATCTGTTTTCTATTCCACTAATACTGCCTTTTTAAATACTGCATAAATGAACTCGTGAAATATGTAGCCCTATCAGTATATTCTCTTTAATTTTGCATAATACACTCTTTAATTATGCATAATTCATCCATATTATTTATGATATAAGTATTTTTATTCCTTTTCTCTTAGTTTCATAATATTTTAGTTCATGCATACACAACTCGAAGGACATTTAGGTTGCCTTTCGTTTTTTTTTATATATATATTTTTATTGTTATTTATGTCTTTTACATTTTGTATTCCCCTTGGGTAGCCCACCACCAATTCACCCGTGATCCATCTCCATGGTCCCTTGTGTTCTTTTCCATTTTGTGCCCTTTTCCTTCCCTCCCTCCGCCTCCCCCCCCACCCCCCCGCTGATTGTCGCTCTCCTATTTGGTTTCCTTATAGTCCTGTTATAAGTGAAACCATTCGATATTTTTCTCTTTCTTTCTGGCTTATTTCACTGAGTATGATCCCCTCTAATTCCATCCATTTCGCTGCAAATTGCATGTGTTTATCTTCTTTCCATGCTGAATAGTATTCCATTGTGTATATGTACCACAACTTCTGGATCCAATCATCTATTTTTGGACATCTGGGTTGCTTCCATACCTTTGCTATTGTGAACAGTGCTGCAATGAACATACAGGTGCATGTATCCTTTCAGGTTAGTGTTTTTGTATCCTTTGGGTAAATTCCCAAAAGTGGGATTGCTGGGTCATATGGGAGCTCCATGTTTAGCAGTTTGAGGAATCACCATACAGGTTTCCATAGTGGTTGGACAAGTTCACATTCCCACCAGCAGTGTAGAAGAGTTCCTTTTTCTCCACATCCTTTCCAGCATTTGTTGTTGCCTGTATTTTTAATGTGTGCCATCCTCTAAGGTGTGAGGTGGTATCTCATAGTGGTTTTGATTTGCATTTCCTTGATTATAAGTGATGCTGAGCATTTTTTCATGTATCTGTTGGCCATTTGCTATTCTTCTTTGGAAAAGTGCCTTTTGAGCTCTTCTGCCCATTTTTTGATTGGGTTATTGGCTTTGATTTTGTTGAGTTATGTGAGTTCCTTGTAAATTTTTGTTATCAGTCCTTTATCAGATGTATTGTGTGCAAAGATCTTTTCCCAGTTGATAGGGTGTTTGTTAGTTTTGGTTAATGTCTCTTTTGCTGTACAGAAGCTTTTTATTTAGATATAATCCCATCTGTTTATATTGTCTTTCAATTCCTACGCTTTGAGGGATGTGTCTTTCAAGATTTTGCTGAGATGTATGTCGTGTAGAGTTTTGCCTATATTTTCTTCTATACATTTTATGGTTTCAGGTCTTACATCCAGGTCTTTTATCCATTTTGAGTTGACTTTTGTGCAGGGTGTGAGGTAGTAGTCTAGCTTCATTTTTTTGCATGTGGCTGTCCAGTTTTCCCAGCAC
>PVIJ01008959.1:0-14141 GCA_004024925.1 Scalopus aquaticus | reverse complement strand
AATTTTTTTTTGCTCCTTTGTCAAAGATTAGTTGTTCATAGATATGTGGTTTTAATTCTGGGTATTCTATTCGGTTCCATTGGTGTTTCTGTCTGTTTTTGTTCCAGTACCATGCTGTTTTAATTATTATGGCTTTGTAATATAGTTTGAAACCAGGCAGTGAAATTCCTCCACTTTCTTTCTTTTTAGTTAGGAGGGTTTTAGCTATGCGAGGTTTTTTGTGGTTCCATATGAATTTCATTAGTAGTCGATCTATTTCTTTGAAGAATGTCATTGAGATTTTTATTGGATTAGCATTGAATCTGTAAATTTCTTTTGGTAGGATTGCCATTTTGATAATGTTAATCCTTCCAATCCATGAGCAGGGGATGACTTTCCATCTTCTTGTGTCTTCTTCTATTTCTTTCAACAGAGTTTTGTAGTTTTCTTTGTATAAGTCCTTTATGTCTTTTGTTAGATTTATTCCCAGATATTTGAATTTTTTGGTTTCGATTTTGAAGGGGATGTTTCTTAATTTCTTCTTCTTCAGATTGGGTGTTTGCATAGAGGAATGCTACTGATTTTTGTGCGTTGATTTTGTATCCTGCTACTGTACTGAACTGGTCTATTATTTTGAGTTTTTCTATGGAGTTTTTAGGGTTTTGTATATATATTATCATATCATCTGCAAATAGAGACAGTTTAATTTCTTCTTTTCCTATTTGAATCCCTTGAATGTCTTTCTCTTGTCTAATTGCTCTGCTAGGACTTCCAGTATTATATTGAAAAGTAATGGTGAAAGTGGACATCCTTGCCTTGTTCCTGATTTTAGGGGAAAGGCCTTCAGCTTCTCACCGTTGAGGATAATATTGGCCGTGGGTTTGTCGTATATGGCTTTTATTATGATGAGGTATGTTCCTTCTATCCCAAGGATTTCAAGGGCTTTTATCATAAATGGGTGTTGCACTTTGTCAAATGCTTTCTCAGTGTCTATTGATATGATCATATGGTCTTTATTTTTCTTTTTGTTGATGTGTTGGATTACATTGATTGATTTTCGGATGTTGAACCATCCTTTTGTCCCTGGAATAAATACCACTTGGTCGTGGTGTATTATCTTATGGATGCATTGTTGGATCCTATTGGCCAAGATTTTGTTGAATATTTGCATCAGTATTCATTAGGGAGATTGGTCTGTAGTTTTCTTTTTTTGTATTGTCTTTGTCTGGTTTTGGTATTAGAGTAATATTTGCTTCATAGAATGTGTTTGGTAGTACTCCTTCCTTCTCGATTTTTTGAAAGAGTTTGTGTAATATAGGGACTATTTCGTTTTTGAATATTTGGTAAAATTCATTTGTGAAACCATCTGGTCCTGGGCTTTTGTTTTTGGGGAGGTTTTTAATCACTGTTTCAATTTCACTGCTTGTGATTGTTCTGTTTAGGTGTTCTATATCTTCTTTGTCTAGCTTTGGGTGATTGTATAGTTTTAGGAATTTGTCCATATCCTCTAGGTTGTTATACTTGTTTCCGTATAGCTGTTTATAGTAGTCTCTGATTATTTTTTTTATTTTTGCTGTGTCCATTGCCTCTCGGTTTTAATGATTGTGAAATAACACAATTGCATGCTGATTTGGGGATTAGTATAAGTTCATGTTTCTTTTGCATATATACTTAGAAGTTCAATTGCTGGGACATATATGAATGGTGTGATTAACTTCATATGTCTATTCACATGTCTAACTGTGCAAAGAGGTTGTGCTGGTCTGCATTCTGCAGATGAGTGTCCCATTTGCCCTGTGTCCTCGCTAATACTGGATTCTGTTAATTTATTTTTTAGCCATTGCCGTAAACATAGTTTTATCTTGCTATAAATTTGAAATTCGTTCATTTGAGGTATAATTGATGTAAAATAAAGTAGTTATTATTCTAAGTGTTCTTCATTTCTTTATAGGGATTCATATTCCCATTAATGTCATTTTACTTCTAAAATAAGGACTTGAATGTTAACCCATATGTCCTGTAGGACTTTCAGCTTTTTTTGGTCTTCATTTTAGGAAGAAATTTTCCTGAAGTATAGAATCCTAGGTCACTTGTATCTTCTTTCAATTTTAAATATGTTGTCTGCTGTCATTTTACTTACATTGCTTCAATGAAAAATTTGATGACATCTTTATCTTAGTTGCTCTTTTTGTATTATAATGTCTTCTGGCTTTTTTTACTTTCAAGCTCATTAACTACTTAGTCTTAAAATTTACTAATCTTCTACAATGACTAACTGTTATTAATTTCATCAACAAAATTTTAATCTCTTACATCCTAGTTTTTAAATCTAGAAGTTCTGTTTGCATCTCTATATCTATCATATATGCACTTAAATTTTTGAACATATAGTATATATAATTTTAATGTCAATATCTGCTAATTCTGTCAGTTTGGAGTCTGTTTTGACCTGCTGATTTTATCCCTTTATGGTACATCATATTTCCCTGCTTCTCTCCATGCTTAGTAGCATTTGTAGACAGTCAGATATGAAGAATTTTACCTTGGCGTATCCTTGGTATTTTGATATCATTGTAAAATTTTTTGACTTTTATCTGGATTCAGTTAGGTTACTTGGAAACAGTGTGATCTAAGTCTTGCTTTTAGGGTTTGTTAGATAGGACCATCGTGGTGCTCAGCCTCAGACCACTCATCCCTGTGGTAAGATCCTGTTTTGTGTTTCACCTAATATTCTCATAAATCTGAATTCTTTCTAAGTTGGCTGGTGAAAACAGCCTCCTTTGCTAGCCCCATGTCAGTGTCAAGGACCATTTCCTCCAATCTTTTCAGGTATTTCCCCCCTCCCCCAACCGTAGGTGATTTTCTCACATACATGACCAGGTAAAAACTGGAGAGAAGTCCTCTCTGTATCTGCAGCGTTCCCTTTCTGTGCAGCTCTCTCCAGCAGCTTTGAGCTTCCGATTCCTCAATTTAGAGTCAACTGGTTAAGCCTGTATTTCTCTTTCCTTTCTCTGCCAGGGCTTGGAAACTCTCACAGCAGTGAAGTGGAGCATTCATGGGACCCAATTTGCTTTTTTACTATCTCTCAGCGATCACTATCCCTCATTGTTTTATATCTGATGTCTTGAGAACCATGGTTTCATATATTTTCTCTTTTTATTTTTGTTGTCATGTTTCAAGTTGGAAAGAAAATGAAGTACGGATTAATCTTGACTAAAAACAGAACTCAACTCTACTCCTTTTTCAACCTCCCCCAAATTAGCAAAAAATGCCTAAATCTACAGGATAAGCAAACTGTATGGAGGATAATAATTGAAGGGAATATAGAGCATGTATGAAATATGGAAAAATGGGTGGGCAAATACTATTTGATTTAGTGAGCCAAGGAAGCTGGAATATATTTGCATTCTAAGCAGCCATTCAAAACCAAAACTAATAGTGGTAGAATTCCTGCCTATCTTAGGAACTCTGAGGTACTGGGTGTTTTTGTTTGTTTGTTTGCTTGTTTTTTGCTCAGACTGAATGCTTACAAGGTAACTATTTTGTTTAAAAATAGGTTTTATTTTTTAAACCCGTTATCTAGTGGTGGGGAATAAACATATTTCCAACAGAGAGCAAAACTCCAATGCAAGAACGCAGAGTCCATTCTGAGGCATTATCATGAGTTTGCTAGCTCTAAAGAGAAAGGAGCTGAATTACATACTTTCGTCAAGAAAACCTGATCACATATGCTCAGTCATATAGAAGCAGAGTAAAAGTTATAGGAGGAAAGAGTGGCCATTGACAAGCCTCAAGTGAAGCTTTTTCTTATCATGACTGTAGATAGAGAATCTCACAAATTTCAAAAGCAGAAGCCTGGTCATTTCCAAGCTCTTTGTTAGCTTAACCTGGGTTTCATGGTGTCTCTGCATAGACTGCACAGTTGTGGCAGCAGCATGATGTTTGGAATTATGAGGTTAATGCTTGGTTGATGTCCAAAAAGAGATCCTGAAATTAGAACAGCTGGAGTCCCAGAGGTAAATGGCTGTACGAGATCCTGAGGGCAATAAGTTCCAAAATCCTAAAATCCATTCTTGACTTATGTACAACAATAGCTGATCTTGTTCTCTGACCAGGTATTCTTTTGTTCTAGGACCAAACATACAAGAGCTAGATATTATGTAAATGAGAGAGTTAAATATCCACCTACTTTACCTACCCTCTAACAAATCAACAACTTTTCCTCCTTACTCCCAATAGAAGATTGGATTTATGCCCAAGGACAAGATATTAAGTAAAGGTCTTCTGACATGAAACATTGGGGCTTTGTTTCTTTCTTCTACCACATTCCCGTAATGCTGGCAGTCACACTTGCAGACCTAAAGAAAGAGACCAAAATATTTCTTTTTGAGAAATTTACTTCTCTAAGAAAAAAAAAAATCTTTAAAACAAGTTTTTAGAACTCCCTGTTGAAATAGTGAAATTACTACACATTTACCCTCTGAGGAAGTTCAACAGTCTATAAAATCTTGTGTACACACTTTGATGACTCATTTTTAGATATGTAACAGTAGCTCATATAGGTCATTTAATTCATAAGTTAGAGGAAACTTTGATTTTGAAAGACACACTAGAAGTAACAGAGTAGGACAAACATCAATTTGTGGGAAACATGAAAAAAGAAATGAATCAGATAAATTATAATTTATGTTCTCACAGAGATAAAATACAACAAAGAGAAATAAGTTACTCTAAAATATACAAACACAGAGAATAAAAAGCTCATAGAAATAAACATATAGTAGTTCCACTGATACAAATTTCCGTTGATGTTATGGAAGAGAAAGTTGAAAATCCTAAACAGAAAATCTGAAAAAAATGAAAAGAAAGTTAGTGGCTTAAAAGCCACTAATGGGAGTTGAAGAATGTTAATGGAGAAGATAAATAGTAAATTATTAATAAGATTTTACAAAATAAACATTATAGGATTATTTAAAAATATACATTATAAAAGAAAGTAATATGTGTACATATGCATACACACAGTTTATCATTATTATTCATGAATTCTATACTTCTGAACTTGCTTCATCACTAACATATATCTATCACAGCCCACATCAATACTTCATGTGCTTTCTCATCATTTGTATAAATGCATAGAGTGGGGAGACATTTGAGTAACCTGATGTGTTTGTCCTCAATGCCACTGAACAAGACAACACTGGCTTCTGGTTTCATATCACATAGTGAAAAAGTGTCTTTTTTTAAATTTTGGTTTTGGTTTTGTTTTTCTCAGTTTTGTCCTTTTTATTGTTGATTTTGCTGTGAAAAAGTCCCTCAAACTTAGTGCTAGAATTCTGTCTGGTACTCCCAAGGGCAAGAAGTCTGTGATTACCTTAGAGAGAAAATACATGTGTTAGATAAGCTTCATTCTGCCATGAGTTATTATGCTGTTGGCTGTGAGTTCTGTGTTAATAAATCAACAATACATATTAAATAAGGTGTCTTTAAGCAGAAATACTCATAAAGCAAAGTTACGTATTTAATTTTGAAGATGAAAATCTGAGAAAAAATAGTCCTTTAAGAAACTTAATTTTAGGGTGCTTCTTTACATAAATAAACAAAATTATGAATTAGTAAAAAGAATAAGATGTTGGTGTAAGCATTTGTCAAAACTTGTCTACTACATACTTAAATAAGAATATATCTTATTCTGTATAAATTATACTGAAACAAAGTTGATTAAAAAAATAAGACTCCTTGGACTCTAGAGAGCATAGAATCAAGAGCAGGAAAAAAGCAAAGGAAATTCCCAGAATGAGTAATAGGAAATTCTTAGTCTCATAGGGTAACACCAGGTCTAGAGAGTTCCAACAAAACAGGGAAGGTTTAGCAGAGTTGTATTCAAAAACAAAAATAAAGGATCTCAAAATTTTGAGATATATTTGGTTACCTATGAGAGGGATTTTTACTACTTTTGATGTGTTTCAGCAAGTAGTAATGGCCTTACATAGAAGATAATTGCTAATTCTATGAAAATAAACACACCAAAAGCATTTGCAGTCATATTACACCATGTGTAAAATTACAGATAGTTTTTTATATTTCAATAAATGTGCATTCATTTTACAAAAGTAGTAATATATATTGTGTAAATGTTATAAACCGATATTTGCATGTGGTGTTTGATAAGGTAGCTTGGTTATTAACTTCCATAGTAGATCAACTTTCAAATGCAAAATTTTTAAAAGAAAGCTTTATAAACATACTATTTTGAAATATCTAGTCAGATATTAAAATTAGTACTTCAATATTGATATCTATTTCTTAATGGTAGGAGATAGGGTCAAGAATTATTATTTTTTTATGCATACAAGCTGGGGTGTAGGCCAGAGGTGTGGGGTGGCGAGAGAATTCACCAGAGACAGAGTGGGGAGCAGAACAGGCAGATTGACTGAATTACACTGCAGAGGGGAGCAGCAGGCGAGGCAGAAGATGTTTGCTGTGCCATGTGGAATTCTCCCTGGTCGGTTATTGAACTTGTGCTGCAGTGGCTCTGGATAGCTTCACAGTGCTGCGCTTAACCCATTGCGCCACCAGGGAGGCCCTGGAATGACATTTTTATACACACACACACACACACACACACACACACACATCTTTTAAAGGAGGTTCATATGTTTTTTATATAATTCATAAAACTATAATTTAATTTAAATATTAAAATAAAAATTTGTTACATATTAAAATGTGAAAGAGGAAATATAGTATTGGAACTGAAAGGATCTATCCTAGAAAGATATAAATCCGATTAATAATCATTAATTTTTTAAATTTAACATTCTGCTTTAATATATATCGTGACCATGTCTCATATTATTTTTGAATTTTTTTAAGATTTATTTTATTTATACATACAAGCTGGGGTACAGTCCAGAGGCGTGGGGCGGCGAGAGGGTTCACCAGAGACAGAGCGGGGAGCAGAACAGGCAGATCAGAACTACACTGCTGAGAGGAGCAGCGGGTGAGGCAGGAGAGGTCTGCCGCACCATGTGGGATTCTCCCCGGCTGGGCGTCGAACTCACATCACCGCTGCCGACAGCTCCACAGCGCAGTGCTCAACCACTGTGCCACCGGGGAGGCCCTATTTTTGAATATTTTTAAAGAAGATAGTGACTGCTAATTGTGCCATAAGTCTTTATTCTTTTCTTGAATTCGAAGATTTGTTTATTTTCTGGAGTAATTCACTTATTTTACTAGTCTGGGTCCTCTAGAAGAATACAATTGATAGGGTATATCTAGAGTGAGTTTTACTGTCAGTAATTGGCTCACTTGAACATGACGATTGAGAGATCCCACTATCTGACATATGGAAGTTTAAAATCCAGGCAAACAGGAGGTGTGAAGTCTAGCCTGAGTGTCAAGCCCTGTGACTGGGGAGTGCCTGTGGTGTTAAGTCCCAGTTGAAGGGTAGAAAGAAGACTAATGTCTCATCTGGCAGGTCAGAGTGGAATTTGGCTTCCTCCATGTTTTTCTTCTATCCCAAGCCCTCAATGAGTTAGAAAATTAGAAAATGTTTACCCACACCGGGGAGGGCCATCAGCTTTACTCAGCCCACAGACTCAAATGCTAATCTCATCTGGAAACTTGCACACCAATACACCCAGAAATGTGGTTTCATCTGGGTACCCCAGAGCTCAGTCAAGTTGACATATAATTAACTATTACATTTGCCAATTATTTTTTCTCTTTCAATCATTCTTCAGTAACATTAATCTAGACTAGTCTCTTTAAAAGAGACTACATGTTTTTCCCTGCCCCTTCTTTTCCTAAGTGCTATAAGCTTACTGGGAATCATGCTCTTTTCCTCTTTCTTTCCTTGTGCTGCCTGCCCTTGTAGACCTCAGTCAAGTCAATATTTACATGAACCCTTTTTCAAGTCAAGGGACAATTTCAACAGCATTAAAATCTTAATCCAATTATTTCTCATACTATTTTTTTTATCCTAAAAGGGAGAGTAAGTTACTTGAAAACAAAATATTATATTTTGCTTTTATTGTATTTCTTTATTGATTACGCTATGGTACTGACCATACAAATCCACTGGATAATTAACTTGCAAGCAAGGTCCTAATAGTTTGGGGGAGTGTAAAGACAATGGTCAGGGACTGTGGTCATTAGGGCTCCTCCACATAGTATAGAGGAGAATTGTAGACAGGTTGAGTAAATGTCACAAATATCCTGAAATAGAACACTAAAGGATATTCAAGTTTGAGTGATGAGTTATACACTTGGGTGTCAATCTTATCTTATTCTTCTGAAACATTTTACAACTGGCATTAGCTCTCTCCTGCCCTTTGAAATGTACCCTCATAATGTGCTCTTGAAATTAGTCTGTTATTAAGGCAATCCAAGTTATTTCCTTACAACCATTAATAATTTATTTCCTAGTTTCAGTATTGTATTTCATAATGAGTGATTAACTAAAGAGAATACTATTTTACCCTTCTATATAGATCAGGGATTTAACAAAACTGTATGTTTGATATGATTTATTTCTTGATCAGCTCAAAGTAATTTTCTTCCTAATCCTTTTCTTTAAATTCTTGCATAAATTGTTGAGGAGATAGCTATACTGAAATCAGAAAGCTTTTGGTCAAGGCAAATTGCCATCTAGCAAGTAAGAACAGTGGTACTAAGGGGCACTTTAAGAGGCCTTTCTTTTTGCATTTGTGCTGTTATGTGGAGTTATCCTTTTTAAAGGCTTGTGTTTTCTCCTCACCTTCCTTTTTCTATATCAAGTTGTGAAAACCCCCATGTCTATTTAGTTTTCTTTTCATTTCACGTGATTACATGGTGAAATCTCTATGGATTTTTATTGAGAAGTTAATTTATGAGACTTACTTTTTCAATTCATTTTTCTTTTAAAATTCTATTGAAAGGAATAGCGTTAAATGAGTACAGAAGAACCAAGTGCCTCAGTCCTTTATCTCTAAGGTGTTTGTCAGTCTTGTTGTAGCCAGAGACGTGTCAGACTGAGGTTTCCCATATTTTCCTAAAGTATTTATCAATAATGCCCATTTCGGTCTGCAAAAGGTCTGGTTTTACGTGCTAAATTATTGCGACCAATATGCTCATTGAGCATATAGCTGCTACATATGTATTCTTTTGCAACTACTGAACCAACTCTATTTTAGAGCAATAGAAATTCAAATGACAGAATAAGAGGTAAAGGATCTATTCCATTTTCTTATATTTGAAAGGTGTAACATCAGTATGTCTTTCCTCTTTTTTGTTTTATTTCTTCTATATATTTGTTTAAATAGCAGTTCATAAATTGGATTTTTTTTAAGAAGGGGGATAATTCATCACTAAGTTTCCTGTTTTTTCCCAGATTCACTAAAATTCTGTATGTCATTCTAAAACTGCATTCATTGACATTGCTCAGCAAAGACACTTTTTGATAATAATATTCACATTTGCCTTTAGAGTGAATTTTATATTCTCATTGTATTTTAACTGCAGAAAATTTTCTGACCTAGATTTATAGAACTTTGCACCCAAGATGCTTAATGATTACTTCCTCAAATAAATAGGTGATAATATGCTTTGGGAATGTAAAATGATCTCTGGTAAGGCAAATAACCTAAGTAGTTCATCATTATGCATATAATCCACTATTTTCAATTATCCATGCCACTGGTTTGCTACTTTAGCATGACTAATAAAAAGTTATTATTATTGTTGTTTCTTATTTTTTCTCTATTGAATTACAACTATGAACAATTCACAAAGAAAATGAGCGATTCACGCAATCTCTAATTACTACTGTCATTGATTTATTTGAAGCTGATCATACAGAATTACCACACTGGTTAATGTTTAGCCTTGAAATTAAATATGCATAGTATTTTTTCAGGGCTCCAAATTCACCTCTTAGACATCACTGCAATTTTTAATCTTGTTAAAGGAATCATCTTCTGTGGATAATCACTTTAGATGCATATTTACTATGTGTGGCAGACACTGCTCATTGGCTACCAAACAGCCATTTCAGTCCTCATTTTCTGCTTATAGAAGCTGTATTTAAATAGATGGTGAGCAGAAATCCCTTTACCCTATGGAAGAGAAGATTCTTGCTCAGGAAATCTTCTTATTACCAAGGCATGGGACCCCACCACCAACCCCCTGTTGTCATGTGACAGAATTTTGGTCATTGAGATAGGTTCCTTCCAGTTTGGCCAATCTGCTCCATCTGGCTCCTTAACCAAAATGACAGGGACTTATTCAGAAAAAGAAAATATTTTGCGTCATATCCTTCATATTTCCTTTTGGGGGAGTCTAGTGATAGTAGGCATATTGCAGGGATAGAGCCAAATTTGTTAGTGAATAATCTAAAACATCAGGATGTTATAAAAGGGAGAGAAAAAAAAGTCTTGTTCCTTAATGACATCATTGAGCTGCTGAACTATACCTTTATTTTTCATAAGTATCCTTATGTTTTGAGTTTGTTCTACTGTTTTTTTTTAAAGATTTATTTTTTATTTCTACATACAAGCTAGGGTACAGGCCAGAGGCGTGGGGGCGGTGAGAGGGTTCACCAGAGACAGAGCGGGGAGCAGAACAGGCAGATCAGAAATACACTGCTGAGGGGAGCAGTGGGTGAGGCAGGAGAGGTCTGCCGCAACATGTGGGACTCTCCCTGGCCGGGCATCGAACTCGCATTGTGTGCTGCCGACAGCTCCACAGCACAGCGCTTAACCACTGCGCCACCGGGGAGGCCCTGTTCTACTGTTTTGTGCTTGATATTGAACCATCTCTCTATAAGACTGCATTTTCATTGTTTCCATTAACCATGCTGCTCCATTTCTATGTTCGTTGCTAATAAGTAAACTCATTTTTCTTATTTTTCCTGAAAGCATCTTTCCCCTCCTGGCACCTTTTATTACCATCCTCACTTTTACCCATGGAGGGTTTAGAAGATCACTTGGCATTGATTCTCATGGGTTCTTAGTGAAAAAAATAATTTGAAGACCATTGAGATCTTGAGGTTATTGAACCAGAATTCTCTATAGTCATTTGCATTGCCACTTTGTTAAAACAAAGTTACAGTTTATTGGACATTTGAGCAAGGTAGTTTTGGTATTCTGGAATTCTGAATTGCTATGGTTTAACATGAACACTGTTTGTCCCAGTTTCTTATAATGCCTCTTCAAGTAATGACTTAATATGAAATAGCTTGTGGAATGAAGGATAATGTCCAAACTGATGATTCCTTCTGAAAGGTGGTAGAGAGTTAAAAGCACAGAATACTTTTCCCCTTTTGTGCCAAATTTTATTCTTTACATCTGGTACCTTGTGAAACTAGTGTGAAGCATTGAATGAATCATTGTTGCACTATCATTAACATAATGCCCATGTGTAGATTTATCAGCAGACTTTCAGTTTGATAAACTGTAGGCATGTAAATATTTCCTTGAAGAAATTCTGGTCCAGCTGCTTTTGTTTACAAATCTATCAGTGGTGAAAACCATTGAATGTATTTTACCCGTTTCTGAATTATAATTACACGTCTAATTGTGAATTAATTATAAAAGAGGAAGACAAAACTGCACAATAAATATTTTCCCATTTCTGGACTCATGCCAGATCCCCCCATATTCATGAAATGTAAGATCTTACTCTTACATGCCATAATCTTACTTTTTCTGCATTTATATATACATGCAGTTAGACAAAATATATTTGAAAGTATTTGATTCTTAGGAAGACTGATTATTCCCTTGTTTTACTTTCTTTTTTATGCTGTTTAATCATTATATGGCTTTAATTAAGATTAGATTTTGATATGCTAGTCACACTAACATCTAAACTGACATGAATATTGAATATCTGTCGCTTTCCAGTGTTTTCATTACATACAATCAAACCGATGCTGCAATTGTCTTGTTCCTCTGCTCCTCCTCCTTGAACCACAGTGATTGTATATACATAGATGTAAGTATAATCACAAATTAATATAAATGTTGAAAAAAAAAAGAACAGGCCATGAAGTTCATTTGTGAGTTCATCTGCAATACAATTACGCTGATGGGGAAAGATCATCAATACTATTCAGGTCACCTAAAAGGCGTATCATCATTCACTGTGCCCCAAACACAGCAGACATATAGTGAATGAGTCTCACTGGATAGCCTCTGAAGACTGGTGGTGGTGGTGGTGGTGGTGGTGGTGGTGGTGGTGTGTGTGTGTGTGTGTGTGTGTGTGTGTGTGTGTGTGTGGTGTGTATGTGCACCTAAAGGGCAAATCTGAGAAAACCAATTCTGTACAATAGTGCGCCCATATCTGACCCTGAGCACTTAGAAAGGGAATGTGGGACACTGCAGAAGGTGGCTGCAATATGACATCAATCTTGGAGCACTTCTAGATCAGAGAAAGAACTTTGATTGCTTCTTGTTTCAGAACTGGTCTGCTGTCTGCCTATTAGGAAGTGTACTGGGCATTCAAATGGTCTGTAAAGTCTAACTACAAAGTCTCCTATTTATTTTAAAATTCTAAATATGCTGTGCCTTGTACTGAGTAGCAGCATGATTAATGATTAAGAGTCAATGGCATAAACCTATATATGCCAGTAGTTTTTCTCTGACATTAATAGGCAGGGCTGCAAGCTCTTTTTGAGCAGACACAACTCTGGAGGCCATTTCTTGCTAGGTTCTGGCTTCTTTTCTTCTAGGTTCCAGTGTGCTCTGTTTCTCAGGGATCTTCAAGTAATGGCAGTAGTCACAATAGTAATTATAATAATAACACTAATAAAATAATAACCCGGATTTTTTGACACTTTGCTGAATGTTTTTGAAGGATTGTCCCATTTAATTCTCAAATACCCTTTTGAGGGAGCTGTACCTGTTGTTCCCAATTTGTGGAGAAGAAAACATTATTCAGATGAGAAAACAGGTGTCCAAGTGGTGGCACAATAACTCAGTCATTCCTAGTTCTCTTTAACGTTCATTTTTGCCATCTAGAGAAACAGAACAAAGAAATGATCAATTCCAAACCGGGAAAAAATCCTTGAAATCTGACTACAGACATGAGACTACGGGAGAGGAACAGTGGGATTTTGGGCAATGTGGGAAGAGAGAATGGTATTAGGTGTAGGGTTATGGGCGTCCTGGTGGAGCATGTGGTGTGGTAACATACATCTGAAAAGGTATGAACGTACACTCCTAATCTTATGGAGTATTATAAACTAATGTTAGCTCAATAACAGTAAAAAATGAAAAAGCTTGGTACTCCTTATTTTCACACCACCATTGTTAAATGCTGTCACCCCAGATTCTGTGATATGACTCTGCAAAATAGTTAGGTTTTTGCAAAACATTCATTCATGTATTCTGACTCTCACAGTAGAAAAGCACAGGGTAGGGACTTAGGAAGCAGTATCATCATAAACACACAGATTAGTTGATTAAATTGATCTTAGGGCCTCAACTTATTCAACACTGAGTAGGTGTAATTAACTTTAAAATGATTTTAGAGCTTTCCATAAGACAATAGGAAAAGTGACAGTGTTTAAGAGTTCTGCTATCCTTTCAGCTTTTGAGACCCGGGCCCAGGTTTAGAAAGAGGAAAGTCTATTTAATTATTGTGTCACCTGAGAAATGTATGTGGGTACCACACTTACTTAACTATCTTGCAGTAGCAAGACCATCGGGCAATTCATATATAAAAGTCTCGGATTTTACTGTCAAGATTATAAATCCAATTACTCCTCCCTTGTATTGAAAATTCTTTTTGTAATAAAATGTTTTGTTACTTTTTTTGTCATTACACAAGTAATACAGAATTTTTTTAAGAAAAGAAAACATAAATACCCAGAATAAAGTTCTAAAGTAGAAAGTCTTCCGCTCTGGTCTCCCTAACTTCAGCATCAGATTACCACATATCTATCCAAAGATTTTTGTTTTGACAAATGTTTAAGAATAGTCTGTATTCATATTAAATGTTAACAGAACATAGTTTTATTTCTTTTTTTTTTTTTTTAATATATATTTTTATTGTTATTTATGTCTTTTACATTTTGCATTCCCCTTGGGTAGCCCACCACCAATTCACCCGTGATCCATCTCCATGGTCCCTTGTGTTCTTTTCTATTCCATTTTGTGGCCTTTCCCTTCCCTCCC
>PVIJ01008958.1:0-70129 GCA_004024925.1 Scalopus aquaticus | reverse complement strand
CCCACTGATTGTCTCTCTCCCACCCGGCCTCCCTATAGTCCTGTTATAAGTGAAACCATTCGATATTTTTCTCTTTCTTTCTGGCTTATTTCACTGAGTATGATCCCCTCTAATTCCATCCATGTCGCTGCAAATTGCATGTGTTTATCTTCTTTCCATGCTGAATAGTATTCCATAGTGTATATGTACCACATCTTCTTGATTCAATCATCTATTTTTGGGCATCTGGGTTGCTTCCATACCTTTGCTATTGTGAATAGTGCCGCAATGAACATACGGGTGCATGTATCCTTTCGGATTAGTGTTTTTGTATCCTTTGGGTAAATTCCCAAAAGTGGGACTGCTGGGTTGTATGGAAGATAAAAAATAAATCTTTAAAAAAAAAAAAAAGAAAGTGCCATAGCAACAATTAGAGATTGATCCGCATTCTTTTCCCCAAATATGGGATGTTGTTTTCGTATCTCTTTGTTTTTTAATCTTTTAAGGAGACCAGTAATTACAACATGATGAGAGTTAACATTAATGTCAGGGGCTTTGAGGATCTGATACAGAGGTTAATATGATTAGGTATCATAAAGATGTAGGACTTTTAAATCAGATGTGTGCTTTCCCTTGGCCAGATCTTATTAGTAATGAGGCAATGCAGACGCCTAGATGAAATCTACCTGGACACTCATACCAAACTGTGGGGTTCGTTTTGGAATACGCACATCAAGAGAGTATTCCTTGCATCAAATCCTTCATCTGCTTCTAATAGTTGCTAGATACATTGGATTGGCAGATTTAGTGATGGGGACGGCCATTTGTTTTTCTCCCCTTCTACCTTGTCCTATATATCTGGGGAACCTCCAGATTCATAGGTTGCACATTGTTTGGGTACTGAGGACATGCTTAAACATGGAAATAGGATCTTTATATGAAATTAGCTGATGTTAATGAGGCTTTTATTATGTGCAAGGTACCATAAGGTACATGCCTTATTTTATTCAATTCCCGGGAGAACTCCTCAAGGGAAGTTCTGTTATCCACTTTGCACATGGAACTGAGGTTTAACCAGGTTGACATATTGCTGGGAGTCACACCATCTTAGCCTGCATTTTAAAAAAATGATTTACTTATTTATGCATAGGGGAATTGGGGTGTAGGCTAGAGATGTGGGGGTAGGGGACTTGGAGATGAGAGGATTCACCAGACACAAAGTGGGGAGCAGATTAGCCTGTATTTTAACATAACAGTCCAACTTCTGAGCCCACATACTAAACCACCAAACACAACTCCAGTTATTATACTGTATTGTTTATGTTATTTGTTGTCATGAACAAACGAGGGTGATAGCTGATGCCACAAGCACCGACCACAGGGAAGAAGTGGGATTGTGTCAGTGTAGCTACGCCAGTGCATTCTCCCAGGTTTTAGCCCTGAAGTAGCCAACTTTGATTATCTTTCAGTTTGAATGTGAAAGACTTTTAGGGAGAGGGCCTCCCCAGTAGTGTAGCGGTTGGGCGCTGCGCTGTGGAGCTGTTGGCAGCAGCAATACGCCAGGCCGGGGAGAATCCCACATGGTGCGGCAGACCTCTCCTGCCTCGCCCGCTGCTCCCCTCAGCAGTGTATTTCTGATCTGCCTGTTCTGCTCCCCTCTCTGTCTCTGGTGAACCCTCTCGCCACCCCACGTCTCTGGCCTGTACCCCAACTTGTATGTATAAATAAAAAATAAATCTTAAAAAAAAAGTTTAAAAAAAAAGAATTTTAGAGAGAAATATTTAGCACCTCTCCTTTTGTTTTTAAAAGTCATTTTAAAGACTAACATTTTGGGACGAGTTCTGTATTTTTCAATGTGAGAGAATAACCTTTCTCAATTATTCACTTAGCAGAAACTTATTTAACAGTTTAGTTATCAATTTGAAAATCTTATTTCTGATTGTATCTGTGTCTCTTCTGATTCCACTGTTGATAGAAGAACAGAACTTGGTAGAACTTTCCAAAAGGGAAAGAAAATGGTAGAAATATATCAGTTAGGATGATAAAGACTGACCTGGTTTAAACAATAAAAATAAGTTATATCACATTACATGGAGTTCTTATGAGAGCAGTTTTGAAGTAGCTTAATTCAGTACTTTGCATCATTCAACTTTGCCACCTTTAGTGTGTCAGTTTTGACTACAAAGTGTTACAGAATTCCCAGGTGCAGTAGTCAGGCATGACAAGATCTGATGAAAAAGAGACAGACTTTTTTGAGTGTCTTTTCAAAGCAAGCAAACTGGTTTTTTTTTTTTTAAGATTTATTTTATTTATTTATGCATAGAAGAACTGGAGTGTGGGCCAGAGATGCAGAGAGTGAGAGGATTCACCAGAGACAGAGTGGGGAGCAAAACAGTCGAATCTTCTGAAATATACTACTGAGGGGTAATACAGTTTGACGGTTGGATGGATGTATGAGTAAGCCAGCAGGAAGGTGAAGCAGGTTTGCAGGTCTTTCTGCTCGAGTTCAGAAAGATGACTCACGAGTCAGTTCTCTCCTACCTGACATCTCTGGTCCGGCTCTCCCTCCCACTGGTGCACAAAGTGTGGCCCACTAGGGACCAGGCAGAGGAACCAGAAGGGCATCTGGACACCTTCAGGACCTAATGGTCCCAGTCTTGCCACCAATAGCTGCTCTTTTTTTTTTAAAGATTATTCTTTTATTGTAAGATTTTCATTTATTTTGCATAGAACTGGGGTGCAGACTAGAGATATCTGTGTGTGAGAAAGGATTTACCAGAGACAAGAGTGGGGAGTAGAGCAGGCTGGTTGACAGAAATACACCAGGGGGACCAGAGGGCAAGACAGGAGAGGTCTGCTGCACTGCGGTGTGGGTCAGCCCTGGCCAGGATAGAACTCAAGCCACTTGTCTGGCTATAGCTTGATAGTGCTGAGACTTTAATTCCTGTGTCACCAGGGAGGCTCAGCAAGCAAACTGTCATCAAAAGTCACCTAGGGGCCTCCCTGGTGGTAGCCTAGGGGTTAAGTTTCAGAGCTATCACCGTGACAGTCCACCATGAGAGCCTGATTTCAATCCTGGCCCACTGCTCCCCTCAGCAGTGTATTTCAGTAAATCTGCCTGCTCTGCTCCCACCCTGTCTCTGGTGAATCCTCTCACCCCCCCACCACCACCCCTCACCCTCACATCTCTGACCTATACCACAGATCTATGAAAAAAGAAATAAAATCTTAAAAAAAAAAAAACTTTATTAAAAAAAAAGTCACCTAGCTGTCACACTTTCCCTTAGGTCTCAAAGTTTCAAAGGTCAGGTGTGTGAGACCTCCTATACCCAACCGCTGGCAAGGAGCCTGGGATCTCTTTGGCTGATGGGAAATCAGGCCTTACTCCTGAGCTGAGGTTTCACCTTCTCCCCTGAGAGGAGAGGATTCCTCAACTGAAGTCCATATTGACTTAACAGGGAGTAGGTAATGGATGTTACCTGAGCAACAAAGTCTAATATTTGGGACAAGAAAGACTAATAGTTGCTGAGCCCTATTCTATACCAAGAGCTTTACATACATTCTCTTGGTTAAGCCTTACAGTAAACTAGAGAGTAAAATGAATACATTGCTATTCCCATTTTACTCATGATGAAACTGAGGCACAGAGAAAGCAATTAAATTGTTAAAGGTCACAGAAAAGTAATTGACAGTGTTATCTTTCAAACTCAGATTTGGATGACCAAGCTTTTTACAGCTCCTATAGGTCTCAAAGTAACAGTCGTTTGTCAACATGACTTTTATTATAAATCTCCCTGATGAGGGCCTCCCCTGGTGGCGCACCGGTTGAGCGCTGCGCTGTGGAGCTGTCGGCACCTCGCGATGCGAGTTCGATGCCCAGCCGGGGAGAATCCCACATGGTGCGGCAGACCTCTCCTGCCTCGCTCACTGCTCCCCCCAGCAGTGTATTTCTGATCTTCCTGTTCTGCTCCCGGCTGTCTCTGGTGAGCCCTCTCGCCGCCCCATGCCTCTGGCCTATACCACAGCTTGTACAAATAAATAAATCTTTAAAAAAAAAAATCTCCCTGATGAATTATTTTAGACCCTAGCACATTTGAGAATATTACCTGTCTCAGTAAAATAAAAAATTGAAGTTTCCAAACTTGCTTTAATAGGAACAGTGAGTTCTCTGCCTGTTACCTTTGTTGTGGCAGTAACTCACTCCCTTCAGATATATTGGTGATACAAACCAATTCACATACATTGGTTTGTTCTTATTTGAACTTGCCAACACAGTCCTGCCTCAGGTCCTTGGCACTTGCTGTTCTCATGGCCTGAAATACTTTCCTCCAGTATAGCTATATGACTGTCTCACCTTTTTTGAAAAGTGATCTTTTCAGTGAAGGCTTCAATAACTAATCTATATAAAACATTCTTTATCTCTCTTCAGTGAGATATGTGAGTCCACTTACTACCTTGTCACATACCATATATTAATTCAGCTATTCTTTTTGTCTGTCTTTCTCCAACCACACTAAAATATATACTCTACTAGAACATGGATTTTTGTCTATTTTGTCCAGTGAGGTATCATTTGTGCTGATAAATGTCTGGCAGATAGTATGTGTTCAATAAATATTTGTTCACTGAATGAATGTTTAAATGCATAAAAAATTATTTGTATTCTTTCACCAACTGATTATCATGTCCTTTGCCTGTTTTTCTATTAGGTGTTTAATGTTTTTATTGATTTGTATCAGCTTTTAATACTTTATTAATTTTTTTAAAGATTTATTTATTCATACAAAAACTGGGGTATAAGCTAGAGGTGTGGGGTGGTAAGAGGATTCACCAGGGACTGAGTGGGGAGCAGAACAGGTGGATCAGCGGAAGTACACTGCTGAGGGGAGCAGCAGGTGAGGCAGAAGAGGTCTGCTGCACCATGTGGGAAGCTCCCTGGCTGGGGATCGAACTCATGCTTCAGTGGCTGCAGACAGTTTCATAGGCTCAGACTTAACCCATTGCGTCACCAGGAAGACCCTGAGCTTTTAATCATTTAAAGATATCAATTATAGAGCAAATACTTTCTCCAGTTTTTTGTCTGCCTTTTACTAATGTATGTGTGTGTTAAAAGTGTCAAAAAATTTACACAGTTAAGTCTAGAAATTTTTTCCTTTGTGATTTTGTGTTTAATTAGGACAAGTTGACAAAAGAAAAATTTTACTTCTACACATATTTAAAGATTGAGCTGCCTAAATTTTTCTATATTTATTATATTTGAGTTTCTACTATTTGTGTACATATAGTAACTAAAGACTAATAATGATTCAAACTTTATGGTTGATGATCACCTTTAGAGGATTATGTTTCTCCTGGGTGGTTTATCTGGTGAGCAAGAAGGTTTAAACTGTTACTAAAGCTTCTCCTTTTATATTAATTTAAGGAAAATGATTTGATGTACAGGATGATTAAATTATAAAGTATTTGTGTTTGTCATATTTGCATAGGTTTCTTTTTAAATATATTCCCTACTTAACACAGAAATGAAAGGTTGCTAAGCTATTAATCTAAATCATGAGGATCTTGTAACACTGGAAATAGAGTTCGCTTACAAATTTTGTTTTGTATTTGATAGCAAGTCCTTTCAAAATTAATCTTGGTTGCATACATTTTATTTATTCTATTTTCTTCTTCTATAAATTTTATTATTTTTTTATTTTTTACATTTTAAATGGACAGGTTTATTGGGAAAAGGAGAAAGCATAATAGAGGTAACTGCACAGCCACAGGTGGGCAGGAGAGCTGCTGCTCCTCTTTTGTAAAGGGAAAAGTTTTGTGAAAACTCTTCCTTAAATTTGATTTGATTTGATTTTTAAATTTATTTTTACATAGAAGAACTGTGGTATAAGCCAGAGGGGTTGGGGGTGGGGGGGTGTTGATCACACTCACCAAAGAGAGTGGGGAGCACAATAGGTGGATTTTTAAGATTATTTTTTTTGAAGATTTATTTATTTATTATAAAGATTTTATGTATTTTATTTTTCCATAGGAGAACTGGGGTGTAGGTCAGAGGTGTGGGGTAAGGTTGTGAGGATTCACCAGAAACAGAGTCGGGAGCACAATAGGTGGATCCACTGAAATACACTGCTAAGGGGAGCAGCGGGTGAAACAGGAGCACTCTGCTGTGCCATCTGTGGGTCAGTTCCCTGGCTGGGGATCTAACCCAGCCCACAGTGGTGATAACGCTAAGACTTAACCCCTACGCCACCAGGGAGGTCCTCTGCCTTAAATTTTAAATGTTAGGGCCTCCCTGGTGGCGCAGCGGTTAAGCGCTGCGCTGTGGAGCTGTCGGCAGCAGCGATGCGAGTTCGACTCTCAGCCAGGGAGAATCCCACATGGTGCGGCAGACCTCTCCTGCCTCGCCCGCTGCTCCCCTCAGCAGTGTATTTCTGATCTGCCTGTTCTGCTCCCCGCTCTGTCTCTGGTGAACCCTCTTGCCGCCCCACACCTCTGGTCTGTACCCCAGCTTGTATGTATAAATAAATCTTTAAAAAAATTTTTTTTTAAATGTTAAAAATGTCTAGTTGCAATTTTGATTAAAAAACAAACAAGTACTAATTTCAAAAGCAAAATTTCAATCCCTAAATTTTAAAATTTAGAATGTTATCATAAAAATATGGAAATATACTTACTAAGCTACTTTTAGGAAACAATGCCAATTCTTCCTTTATATGTTTTGCTTTTTATTGTTTAAATTAAGCAGTGCTACTACTTCATTACTCAATGAGCAGTGTTATTTCCTTCTTTCCATACACAATAAAAATGAGTTCTTCAAGTTAATTAACCTACATATTACTTTTAAATTGTAAAAATTAATAAGAGTTGTGTCAGTGAAAGAATGGAACCCAAGTTAGAAAAATTTTTTATAAAGTAAGCTAATAATCCTGTATCCTTAGTTTAGATCATGTCGGCTCACACCGGGATCAGCTTAGACTGGGGGAGACAGTATGGAGTTGGATTATTTCTAATTATTCAGTGGTTGTCTGGGTTGGCAAGAAGCTTTTAATGTTGCAACATCTTTAAAATGAGCTGTACTTCGAAGTCCCAACTCATCGATTTATTGGGGTAATACACAGTTTGAAGGTTGGATGGATGTCTGAGTAAGCCAGCAGGAAGGTGAAGCAGGTTTGCAGGTCTTCTTTTCTGTACAGAAAGATGACACACGAGTCAGTTTTCTCCTACCTGACATCTCTGATCCGGCTCTCTCTCCCACTGGTGCACAAAGCGTGGCCCACTAGGGACCAGGCAGAGGAACCAGAAGGGCATCTGGACACTTTCAGGACTTTTTTTTTTTTTTTAAAGATTGATTTATTTATACATACAAGCTGGGGTACAGGCCAGAGGCATGGGGCAGCGAGAGGGTTCACCAGAGACAGAGTGGGGAGCAGAACAGGCAGATCAGAAATACACTGCTGAGGGGAGCAGCGGGAAAGGCAGGAGAGGTCTGCCGCGCCATGTGGGATTCTCCCCGGCTGGGTGTCGAACTCGCATCGCGAGCTGCCGACAGCTCCACAGCGCACTGCTCAACGGCTGCACCACTAGGGAGGCCCAGGACACCTTCAGGACCTAATGGTCCCAGTCTTGCCACCAATAGCTGCTCTTTTTTTTTTTTTTTTTAAGATTATTCCTTTATTGTAAGATTTTCATTTATTTTGCATAGAACTGGGGTGCAGACTAGGGGTGCCTGTGTGTGAGAAAGGATTCACCAGAGACAGAGTGGGGAGCAGAGCAGGCTGATTTACAGAAATACACCAGGGGGACCAGAGGGCAAGGCAGGAGAGGTCTGCTGCGCTGCTGTGTGGGTCAGCTCCCTGGCAGGGATAGAACTCAGGCCTTCTCGTGGTAGCGTAGAGACTTAACCCCTAGACCACCAGGGAGGCCCTCAATTGTTGATCTTTTTAAGCCTCAGCTGTTCTATGTGTACAATGAGCATAAAAGAGGACTAAATACTTTATGGAGGCTTTTTTTTGAGTATTAAAGGAGATAATGGAAGAAAATTTAATTAAAATAGGTGAAAATTTCCTCTCCTTAAAATCTCTCCTAATGAATCCTAAAGGCTACATACACAGCAATGCGAAAGCTTCGAAACAGACTTCTTTCAATCAGGGACTCTGCAAGGAAATTACTGATTTAAATCAATTCAGTAACACTAAGGTGTAAATGATTACTCACAGGTGGCTTGGAGGAAAATTTTGCATTTTAAAAGAGGATTAGCAAAATAAAAGGATTTCAGAAAATGTCGGTTTCTTGGGTACTTGGGCGAATAGAATTCTCTGAACCTCTCCCCCATCTCTTAAACCGAGCCATGTAGGTTTAAAGAAGATTGTGGAAGGGGACATTTAAAAAGCACGTTTAATTAGTAAGTATTCGAACTACAGAACTACGTCCACCGCCCTTTGCAACAAGTGGCGGTTAAACTCAGAACGACCTTGGCGGTCCTTATCTGTAACGAAGCCTCGCTAGAGACAAGGGTGAGCGGGAAAGACCCAAGCTCAACAGAATTACTGGAAAGAATGTTTTCATTTGAATAAGCTCAACCCAGTTGTTACCTCCCCATTCATCTCCGCTAACCGACCGCCCCTGGGAGGATTCTGGATGGGGCAAAGGGACTGCAGGAGCCAGAGGGTCTAGCCAGGCAATTCCTCCGCTACCCGCAGGACCCCGGGAGGGGGCGAGAAGGGCGAGACAGCGAAGAAACTTCCTTGCTTTGTTCAGGCCCGCCCCCAAGCCTGAGTTAACAGCGCAGGGGCGGGGGTTGTGTGAGTACCAGACTGATCATTGAAGCAAGGGAAGTTTCCGGGAGTTTGAGAAGCGACACCGAACACAACCCCACCAGAGGTAGTCGGCGAACCCTGATCGCCGGGTTCCAAACACTGCTGGGGAAGAGCTGCGCGCCTGCAAGGGGCGGGTGGTGCCGCGCGGGGAGTGTCCAGACGGTGGGGGCGTGCCCGAGCCTCGCCGGGAGGGGCGTGCGGGGAGTGGGGCGGGGCCACGGGGGTGGGATAGCCAGGCGTTCCCCGGGCCAGGCCGCGCCCGGAGCCTGTTGGGGAGGTGGCTGCAGGGGCCGGGACAGCCGGGTTGAGCGGCGGCCGCAGCTGCAACAGGACGGCCCGCCGGCGGCTCGGGGCCGCGCGCCGGGAACCTCGCGGGGCGGCGGGCGCGGCACCCCCTGCCTGGCCGCCTGCGCCCCTAGGAGGCGACCCGCGCTCGACGGGACCAGCAGCATGAGCAGCGGCTACAGCAGTCTGGAGGAGGACTCCGAAGACTTCTTCTTCACTGCCAGGACCTCCTTCTTTAGGAGAGCGCCCCAGGGAAAGCCCCGCGACGGCCAACAAGTGAGTGGTGTGCACGACGTGCTCTGTAGCCCGCGCCCTGTTGCTCCCAGGGGTCTCGGATCAACGGGACCCCTGACTCCACGTGTTTCCGCGGGGCGCGCGGGGGGATGCTCGTGGGGAAGGAGGCAAGCGGCCGCTGAGAAGCGGCTTCTGTCCTTTTGGATCTCCGGGTAGTGCCTGGGGGCGTACGCGGGGGAAGCCTTGGGCCAGGGAAGGAGGAAGGGCTGAGAGTTGACTCCTGCCATCGGCGCCAGATGGCCTCTGCGACTCCGCCTCGGGCTGCCGGCTGCTGTGAGCCGTTCCGACAACCGGGAGGCGTCCGGGGCGCACCAGCGGGGTTTACAGCCTAGTCCTCTTGCTACGTTCAGTGGCCTGTGAGTCCCTGAGTGCTTGGGGGGTCATGTAACAGCCAGAGGATGGCGGTGGTGACCTGGCCTCCCCGCCTTCTTGGTCCCGGCGCCTCTATTAGGGGCTGGGGGCGTTGAGCGAAATGCGGGGCCAGAAGCTAGCGCGCGCTCCTGAAACCCTGGTTGCGGGAGTCCAGATTGTGCGTTTCCTGTCAAGTCAAGTTTATGGGTGCCTCGAATGTTTTGCAAACAAGTTCCGGTGCTAGGTAAATACTAGCTAGTGAGAGCGGAGCCTTAGGCCACTTTCTTCCTTTTTTGGAGGAAGCACGCCGTGGGAAGCATGACTTGGGAAAAGAAGGGAAAGGAACTTAGCCAGTTTCGCCGACCGTGACAGTGTTTTTCAGGGAGACTTGCCCAAAACGGGGCACTTGGGCTGGACTTCTAAGTCTGGCGCTTGAACCCGGGGCCTCCTGGCGGTGGGAGCAACACCAGGAAGCTCTGCCAACCAGCCATGTTCACATCAGATTAGGGAAGGCTGTAATGGAACAAATTTGTTGCTCTTAAAAAACAACAGGCGCGCACCAAACATTTCAGTGAGACTTAATCCCGTAGACTAGAAGCAAGGAAAATCGTTCAAGCCGGATGATGAGTTATGGGAGGTTTGAGGACGGAGTAATGTGTCAGGATTTCCTTGCCAGACCTTTTAAGTTTATATTTAACCACTTTGTGAGGTCAAATTTCTTTTCAAGATTCGGAACTTCCAGTCTTTCAACCTCTTCACTCCCCAATAAGAAGGAAGGGTGAGATGGGGTAGGTGAAGGGCTAGAGTAAAGTCAAGTGCTTTTTATTCAGTAGGTAATCTTGAGTGATGTCCTGGTGTGGGTAGTTCTCTCTTGAGTTCTCTCTTGAGTGTTTGAGACTTAAGACTGCGCTATTTGTTATAGCCTTGAACTCGGGCTGCTGTAACAAACCCTAGACTGATAGGTGACTAAAACAACAAATATTTATTATATTGTGAGTGTGGCTGGGTTCTGGCCAGGGTTCTTCCCTGGGCTTCTTGGCTTGATCTCTCAGTGTCCTCACATGGAGAATGGGCTAGCTCTCTGCCTCTCATAAGGAAACTAATCCTATCATGACCTAATTATTTACCAAAGGCCCCACCTCCAAACACTATCACGTTAATGCTTCACCATATGAACTTTGGGGTCAGAAAGATTCTGTTCATAGCTAATCATACCTGTTTTCAGTAAAATGAAGTGTAATGACACGAGTTTGCCTTTGTTTTGGGTTTTTATGACAGCTTCATTACATAGATGTATTTGATTAATTCATTTGTCATTAGCAATTAAATTCAACCTCCAGCCCCTCTCCCCTCCTGGGAGGTCTGGCATTGGGACTAGAAGTTCCAGTCTTCTAATCACAAGGTTGATTCTTAGGCAGCCAGTCTCCAACCTTAGGTGATTCCAGAAAGCCCATCGGTTAACATGAGGAGAGGTCCCTTTGTCACTTAGGAAATTCCAAGGCTTTGGGGAACACTGAGCCAGGAATTGTGGATGAAGACCAAATACATATATCCTATAAATCACAGTATTGTGTTTTCTTGTGCCCCCCCCCCCCCCCACTTTCTTCCTCCTTGGCCGCCCCTTTCTTTCCATTCTCCACTTTGGATTTTCCTTTCCCTTATGCTGCTTTTATCGTCTGGCACTTTGACTGGAGTGTTAGAGACCGTTGTGCTAATTTGAAGTCTGTTCCAGAGTTGACTAGTTATCTCCAGAAAACTTGCTAGTTCTTGGGTTCTCGTCGTATGTGAGATACTCCTTCACCCAGGCCAGTGTATCCAGGTTGGAATTGTGTGAGAATGCTTTAGTTCTATAAAAAGTAAAAATGTGATTTTTTTTTCTGGCTTATGCACATACATTGTTTTGTAGTAATTTAGCATATCTCTCATACTCATGTCATGTTATTGAGCATTTAGAATTAATCTGACATTAATATGTATTTGACGTATTGCAGTAAAACTCAGAACAGTTAAGACCTAGTTTTTCCTTGAAGAGCTTAATATGTATATTCTGAAGCATTGCTGTATTTCCCTGTCTTACAGAGCCGTGCAAGGTGCTGAGTTACAGGACTTATTTGCCAGGTGGAGTATTGAACTCTGAATTTTAGTGGGATTTTGGTTTAAAGAAGTGACTCAGTGAGCCTATTAAATTCCTGATAAGCTAAGGAAGCTGTGAGCTAAGGAAGTGAAACTTAAAATAAATTGATAAATATTAGGGGTATGTATGCTGGTGACTAAGATAAGCACTTCTGACATATGGTGTAGAAATGAAATTTACCTTTTCTTTAGATTGGTGAAAAGAAAAGGATCTGTATTGATAATTGTGATTTTCTTTTTTTTTTTTTAAGATTTATTTATTTATGCATACAAGCTGGGGTGTAGGCCAGAGGTGTGGAGTGGTGAGAGGATTCACCAGACTGAGTCGTAGCAGAACAGGCAAATCGACTGAAGTACACTGCTGAGGGGAGCAGCGGGGTGAGGCAAGAGAGGTCTGCCGCGCCATGTGGGATCTCCCAGGCCGGGCTGGGTATTGAATTGGTGTTGCAGTGGCTCTGGATAGCTTCATAGTGCTGCCCTTAACCCATTGCACCACCAGGGAGGCCCGATAATCATGATTTTCTGGTGCTGTAATACCTGGTGGAAAAGCCAGGACAATATAGTTTCTAGAACTCGGGAAAATATCCAGAGAAAGCAAGGTGTTCCTGGTAAATACAGAATGGGAAGAAAGAGGGAGGGGTTGTGAGAAATGTTTTTCTTCTCTTGCCAGACAAAGGAGTAGAGCCCCACTTTTCTCTGTTCCAACAGTAGCAAAAATCTTACATATATAAGAAAATGTTGTAATTTTCTTTCTTTTATGTTGGTTCCTTCTTAAAAAAAGAAAGGGAGAAAGAGCCTATCTAAAGGGAACAAACAAGTGGCCTTTTTGTGGTACTTTGAATGTCAAGTTTATTGTGGTAACCCCAGGGCCTCTGAGTACCTGACACACAATGGCTAGTCAGTGGCTATGAGCTGAATGAATGAATGCTTCCTTGGCTTGATAATTATTGGTTTTCAATGGACCATCTTATGGTTCTCCTAAGAACCCTCTGGAGGCAGTAACATACCTTGTTATGTGATTCACCTGAGGACCCACATTTAGGGGGAAGGCTGAAATTTTTTTAACTCAGATTCCGTTCTCTTTTTTGTTGTTTCTCAGCTCCAAAAGTAAATTTAAGATTTGATTTTTCCCTTTGCAAATACAAACATCCGTAAATTAGGAGTTTTTAAAAAATTTGCTTCCTGATCCTAATCTGCAGGGATCTTCATTACAGTTTGTGATTCATACTGTGGATTCTCTGCTGTATCAGGTAAAATGAAGACTGTGGGCAGCTCTGTCATAATTCTTTGTTGATTTCCCAACAGAATCAAACTACATATAAACTCAAGACATTGTCAGACTTCCTAGAGTAGAAGTGGACTAAAATTATTAATCTATTAAAGCATGTTTTACCCTGTAGTTCCTGAGCCTGTGGTAGTTAGGAGGAATAAGGAAATGAAACATTGTTTTTATTTTAGAAATAGAATAGAGGCCTCTCTGTGGCATAGGCTTTGAGTTTCAGTACTGTCACCACTGATTAGGCCGGGGAGCTGACCCACTGTGGCGCAGCAGACCTCTCCTGCCTCGCCCGCTGCTCCCCTCAGCAGTGTATTTCAGTAGGTCCACCTGTTCTGCTCCCCACTCTGTCTCTGATGAATCCTCTCACCCCCCACACCTCTGGCCTACACCCAGTTCTTGTATACACAAATAAATGAAAATAAATCTTAAAAAAAAAAAATAAATAAGGCCAGCCTGTGAGACTTGCCTCCGATGACAGGCCTCAAGTTCACCCTATGAATGTTTTCCTTATTATGATTTCAATTTTTTTTTCTGGTGCCTCTTTGCTTCTGTGTCTTACTGTTCACATCAGTTGTAATGAGTTGCACATTTTTAATGTTTCCATTAGATATTTTGGTGATAGATCACTGAGGGCAAAAAATAAAAGTTTACACCACAAAGTTATTTTGACTGTACTATACTCACTTTTTATGCTAACTGTTTTTTTCTTTTTTTTTTTTTTAAGATTTATTTTTTATCTATACATACAAGCTGGGGTGCAGGCCAGAGGCGTGGGGCAGCGAGAGGGTTCACCAGAGACAGAGCGGGTAGCAGAACAGGCAGATCAGAAATACACTGTTGAGGGGAGCAGCGGGCAAGGCAGGGGAGGTCTGCAGCGCCATGTGGGATTCTCCCTGGCCAGGCGTCGAATGCGTCACCGTCACCGCTGCCGACAGCTCCACAGCACAGCGCTTAACCGCTGCGCCACCAGGGAGGCCCTTATGCTAACTTTTTAATGCTGACTTTTAATCCCTATTCTCTAAGTATAAACAATCCTACCAGTCTCTGTCTGGTGCATGGTAATCTGCTCATACTGTCTCCATGTCTGATATATTCTGTTCCTCTGCAGGATTAAACCATTGGAATACTATGTTTGTGTGAGCAGAACTTGCAGAAGTATATATTCCTTTAACTGAATTTCAGAAGAAAATTACTCATCAATCTTATTTGTCCTCATAGTTGGACAATATGCTCTTTACCCATTTCTTTTTCTGGCTAACTTGCAAGATTTGGAATTATTTGGAAAGTAGTGACACAAAATATTTATGAAGAGAAAAGCTAAAAATACCCAATAATGTGGTTATTCTTTTTAGACTTCCTTTGGCAGTCAGTGGATGTCATACTATAAACATTTTCTGGGAGAAAAAAGTGAGGCTCAGCAAATGATTTTTAGTGTGGCTGTTCACCCTGAGCACCAGCTCTTGCTTACCCTTGGTAGGACACAGGCGTAGCTGTCTTTGTGATAAAGCACCCAGTTAGAGGCTGCTGTCATTTCTAATTTGATGCAAAGCCATTCGCTAGCAGGTCCCTTTCAAGACCGGATGGGGAAAAAATAGGATAGGATACTAACAATGATAAGTCCTCATGTAACACTGCTGATAGTTGATTTTTTTTTTAAGTGCAGTTTTTGTTCTTTTTTTTTTTTTTAAGATTTATTTATTTATGCATACAAGAGCTGGGGTATAGGCCAGAGGTGTGGGGGTGGTGAGAGGATTCACCAGAGACACAGTGGGGAACAGAACAGGTGGGCACACTGCTGAGGGAGACAGTGGATGAGACAGGAGAGGTCTGCTATGCCATGTGGGTCAGCTCCCTGGTCGGGGATCGAACTCATGCTGCAGTGGCTGTAGAAGGTTTCATAGTGCTGAGACTTAACCCCTGTACCACCATGGAAGCCCCTGATAGGTGATTTTTAAGGAGGAATAATTAAAACACATCAACTTACATGTTACAATCTTGGAGAAGTCTTCCTGACAACCCAGCAGAAGTAGGTACCACTCTCAAAGACTTTCCCTTCATAGCAAAAATTATAATTTGTTGTTATGTTTTGTTTAATGAGGACATTATTGTTTATCTAGCATTTCAAAATGAATGAATGAATGAATGGCATTTAGTAGGTGCTTGAATGAAAGTTTACTCCTTTTGGATGGCTACCCCAGTTCTTGATGCTGCTAGTTTTCTTATGTACAAATGTACACAATTTTGCCCCCTCTCCCAGCTAGACTAAACCTCCACAGTATCTTACATGCATTTAAGATACTTACAGTGGTCATTTAAAAATGGACGTAATTAGTGATATCTGTTATTACTAGTTAGGCATAAATCACTTTATATTTTCCCTTATTTTAGGGAAGTCCACCATTTATTCATCTATTTATTCCATAACTTATTGAGTGCCTGCTTCATGCCAGACACTGTTCATGCCCTGGGGAGAGCATGGAACAAACTGAAGTTCCTCACCTCATTTAGTATGATTTTAAAAAAGTCTTACCAAATGACAAAACATTGCTATAATTTCCCTTTAAAGAGCTTGTTCTTCTAGTGTATTTAAAGGAAACCTCAAGTATTTACTAATTTTTTTTCAGGAGCACACCTGTGGTATGAAGATGGGAGCTGCTGACTGGGAAGTGGATCCCTGTAGTGCGCTGTGTTTCAGTAGAAACAGTCATCAAGGATATAAAATGCATTGAACAGAGTTTATAACTCTTATCAGAATTTACCAAAATCTTGAATGGCGCTAGTTTTTCAGATTTTTGTTAATAGTTTAGTTAGTTCTGGTTTGGCTATCAGTGTTAAAATTTGTTAATTTTTTTTTCTCTAGTGGAGAGGGCCAGAGATGCACTAGGAAGAATGCCAGAGTCCATAACAAATGATTAAAATGTGAAATCCATGTAAAAGTGTTACAGTTGACTCTGAAATAGAAGTGGCCATCATTTTAAAGCAGAACTGCTTGATACGTAGTTTCCAGCCAGGTGGTTAGCATGGATTGAGAGTGGCTTTAAGTATGTAATACACACTGGGTTTCACGGCTAAAGAAAGAATATAAAATATGTCAGTGACCTAAAAATGCTGATAACCTGTTGAAATGATCATAGTTGGATATAGTGAATTATGTTGATTTTTACTTGTTTGTTTGTTTGCTCTTTGGTTACTGGAAATTTTTAAATTACGTGTATTTCTGTTGGACAACCCTGTTTGCTACAGCAAAGCTGCTAGCTCTTGCCAAGGATTGGACTTTCCATTGCTAGAGGGCAACAAATGGATGGATGTCTGGGAAGATTTTTTGTTAAGGAGAGCTTGCCCTTTTACTGTTGGTTCCCCTTAACCTATCAAGGGTCGCACATACCAGCATTTGAGGTTGTGAAACTTCTGTGAGGGAAACTTCGTTTTTTCACATAAGAACTGATAGGGCACTGCCTTACTGCCTTTCTAACTACTTTGCCTTCACTTTACAGAGACTAGGGTTCACTATTTCATAGAGTATTTAAACAGCAAGAGTATTATGCATTTTTATGGATTGTAATTGCTAACTGCTACTACATAATTCAGTGTGCTAAGAATATTTACTAATTGTATATTGCAGCACTCAGTTCTTTTTCCACACGCTAAACAACGTAAGATAGAGGAGAAAAAAGGATGAATTTGGGAATTAGAGACCAGAAGAATAAATTTAGAAGATCTTGGACTTGAGAGATTTACAACATAATTTACAAAGTGTTTTCATGAAATTAATGCAGGTTGTGCAAAGTGTGTGTGTTAAGACTGTGAGTTTAGTTTTCTAAATTTGCTTCCCAAGTATTTTTTGGATATTCACAGTAAGCTAGAGGTTGGGGTGCTAGAGGTTGGGTGAACAAAACAGATAGAAATCTTGTCTCATGAAGTTTGGTTAGCGGTCTGTTTGGATCATCTCTTATGCATGGTAAAGAGTGAGATAGTTAAGACTGGCTCCATCTTGTGCTTCCCTAGTGGCATAGGGGGTTAAGACTCAGCACCGTCATCTTTGAGGCCTGTGTTCGATCTTGGCCAGGGAGCTGATCCACATGTAGGGCAGCCGACCTCCTGTCTCCCCTGCTGTTCCCCTCAGCAGCGTATTTCAGTAAAATCCACCTGTTCTGCTCCCCATTCTATCTCTGGTGAATCCTCTCACCCCCTGACCCCTGCACCTCTGGCCTACACCCCAGTTCTTCTAAACAATAAATATTTGGGGAAAAAAATTGGCTCCATCTTTTTTATATATATTAAAAAATGAGTACTTTCTCATGCTTATATTCACTAGAAGAACTTTAAGCTTTGGGTTTTATGGGTAGTTAGGGCAATAGTGTTCTTTAAACATTTTTTTAATAACAAGAGTGCTATAAAATATCACAAAAGTTTAGGGCTGGGAAATTGTTAGCATGCAGACAGAGAGGTTCCTTGGGGCCCCCAAACTTGCACGCTCTAAAGGTGTCTGGCCATCCCTGTGCAAAAATACAAAGTATACTTAGAGTGAAACTTTAATAGATTAGTGGGCATAGAGAAAAAAGAGAAGAAAGAATAGTTATTACTCAGAGTCACCCATTCCCTTGTGGATAAATGTGCAGCCAGACAGGGTTGGCCTGAAGTGAGGTTGCTGAGGCCCAAAAGCTTGCCACAATCTAAGGCACCTGCTGGTGGGGAATCATAGGAAAGGGGCAAAAGAGGCCAGACAAGTCTTGAAGGAAAGTAGCAAAATCAAAATATAAGTCAAGATAAAGGTTGCCATTGTCAGCCTCCCCACGGGTTTCCCACCAGGTCTCTTCCAAGTGTCTCTACATGTCTCTTCTCCATGTGTCCTTTTCCATGCCCCTCTCCACATCTCTCCTGTCTTTGTGTGTACCCCTACCCCACCTCGCCTTTCAGTTCTGCCCACTCTTCCCAGTCCGAGATGGCTAGTCCCAGGTGGCTGCACGCAGATGGGGCCAGGGACAGGGGTGCTCCCTTTTTATGGAGATGCCGTTGTTACAGCATGATCAGTCAGCTTACTTACCCAGTGCAAATATTAATCGCAGAATTGTGTCCTAGTTTTCTTAATATTTCTCTTTTATGTATTTATATGGGACTGACATTTTAAAAAATTATGATAAAATATACATAACATAGAATTTACCCCCTTAATCCATTTAAAGTGTAGCGGTCAATAGAGTTAAGTATATTTACGTTGTTGGCAACCAATCTCCAGAACTTGCTTCATTTTGAAAACTGAAACTCGATACTCATTAAAGAACAATTTCGCATATCTTCTCTCCCCAGCTCCTAGCAACCACCATTTTATTTTCTGTTTCTATGAGTGCAAAGTCCTATATATCTCATATAAAGAAAAGACTGTCTTTTTGTGACTTACTTTTACTTGGCATAATGTCCTCAGGTTCATCCATGTTGTAGGACGAGTCAGTTTCCTTCCTTTAGGTCTGACTTATGCCCCCTAGTACGCATATGCCTTACTTTTATCACTCATCAGCTGATGTACTCTGGGTTGCTTCTGCCTTTTGGCTATTGTGAATGATGTTGCAGTGAATGATGTTGCAATGAACATGGGTGCACAGATCTCTCAGAGACCCTGCTTTTCAATTCTTCTAGATATATGCCCAGAAGTGGCATGGCCAAATCATATAATAATGCTATTTTAATTTGGGGGAGAATATTGTATTGACAAATTTGAATCCTGCTATTTAATTTTAGAATTATGGGCTATTGCTGCATGATTTCAGCTATTATCCTGACATCGTCTTTGTAATCTTATGAATATGCCTCCTCCAAATAATGGGAAATTTGGATGTTTCCAATTCTTGCTACTGTACGTAATGCTGTAGTAAACGTCTTCAAGAAACCTTTCCCATGATGGATTAATTTTTTAGGATATACAAAATGGAGTTTAACTGACATGAGGATTTTTTATGGCTCTATTTGGCAATTTGAGGCTATATTTTAAACTAGTTTCATTGCCCCCTTAGTTCCACTGGATATAGTCATTATAATAGAGGCAGAAACATTATAAAGGCACCTCATTGTTAATTAATTTGCTGTCCTTTAATAGTGAATTTAATGTTTTTCTGCCCTTCTAAGTGGACCTTCCTCTTGCTGTGAGCATGGTTTATGTATGGCATTTGACCATTTATCTGTTTGATGGGTGGAAACCTTGAGAAAGCACTATTCTAGAATCCCCTGCATGGTTAGCCTGGTCGATGTTTCCCCTTTTTTTTTCCAGTCAGCTGAACTTTAGGTTATTTTTTGAACGACTCAGTTTGTACAGGGGATATTACGTCTTCTGGCATTTTGAAATCCTTTAGTGTATTTCAGGCTGACATCACTGAAACTCAGAGCAGAATACTTCTCTCTCCTACAATTACGACTCAGGACAGGCATTGTTAGACAGCATCACCATTCCCTGGAATACACAGTGAGGGAGCTGGGTGATGGGTCCCCTTCTAGCTGTGTAAAAATGGGGTCTGGAAGTGCATGTTTACTTTTGAACTTCTATATATTTAGCACCAGGTATCCAACCACCCTGCTGGCATTCAGAGGAACTAAGTTAACTTATATATAGACCAAGTGTTGATAAAAGGATGTTAGGACCACTACCATAAAAATCCCATCAGGGGGCCTTCCTGGTGGCATAGGGGTTAAGTCTCAGTGCTATCATGCTGTCACCCTGGAGCCTGAGATCCCCAGCCAGGAAACTAAAGGAAGCTGACCCACATGGCACAGCAGACCTCTCCTGTCTTGCCTGCTGCTCCCCTCAGCAGTGTATTTCAGTATATCTGCCTGTTCTGCCCCCCACTCTGTCTCTGGTGAATCCTCTCACCCCCCCCATACCTCTGTCCTATACCTCAGTTCTTGTATGCATAAATAAATAAAAAATAAATTAAAAAAAATCCCATTGACTAAAGGGAATTTATATGTTTACTCAAAAACTGTATTTTGTTGTAAAATTGCAATTAGATAAAATCTCTGCATCAGTGTCTATCAGGCTTGCCTCTGTAGAAAAACCGTTGCTGAGTCTCTGTACTCTGATTAACTGCTCAATGCCCTATTTAAGTTTTTCTTTTTTGAATATTTTAATTAAGTGAATCTTTTAAGGTGTGAAGAGTTACGACTTTCAACCTTTGACAATTGCTCACAAATGCTTGTTTTGAGGAATATTTTAAAATATTTTTTCAGTTAAGTCATAGGAATTTACTTGTATATGATAAAGTTCTCAAACAGCAAGCAAAAATATGAAAACTTTTATGAAATCTAAAGATTTTTTTTAAAGATTTCACAAAATGGAAAACAACATAGCTACATGCATTGTACAGAAGGAAAACCCCCATTGCTAAGAGGAAGTTTAACATTCCATAGTGTTTTACAGCTAATGGAGTAACTACGGAATTACAATTCAGTTGATTTATTGAACTCTAATTTCAGTGGAGCTTTGAGATGAGAAATTAAACTAACAGAAGTTTTATCCGTTTGGGCCTTAAGTAGATCCACATTTAATTCACGACAGAGGGGAATTCAAGGGTACTTGACTATAGCTAGTGATTTCCCAGCTATGGGAAAATGTAAATATTATGTAGGTGGTTTAAAGAAACAATAGTATTACCTTTGTCCATTTAAATTCTGTTTCTGTTTGTTTAAACAAGCTTTTAGATTGCTTTTTCTTGCCAGTTTTCCTTTGGGGGGAAGGTAGTGCCCTTTCAGAACTTTCTAATGACTGGTGTTGATTGTGTGGTAGCGGTGGTTGGCACGAGTAGGGGGCAGGTCTGTGCCAGATTGGGGTTGAGGGGTTGATGCTAGGCTCTCCTGTTGGTTTCTGCTAGAGAAAATTTGTTCTGTGAATCATACCCAGAGAATAATCATTCCTGCTACTCACTCGGTGGGTCTTGTAGGGGAAGAAAGTATCTTTGAAAAAGGCAAACCTAGAGCCAGTATCAGCCAAACAACTTAAAATCCACTCCTACTGTAGGTATTTCTGTACAGTTTTAAAGTTAACATTATTCTGTGTCTTGAACTTTTGAGGTGAGAGCTCAAAACTCTTACTATTGGGGAGAGGAAATTTTATTATGGGCTAGAAGCATGTGTTCTTAACTGATTGCTTGATTTTATTTTATTTAAAGATTTATTCATGCATACAAGCTGGGGTGTAGGCCAGAGGCGTGGGGTGAGGATTCACCAGAGACAGAGTGGGGAGCAGAACAGGCAGAGTGACCGAAGTACACTGCTGAGGGGAATAGTGGGCGAGGCAGGAGAGGTCTGCTGTGCCATGTGGGAATCTCCCCCGCTGGGTATGGAACTCGTGCTGCGGTGGCTGCAGATGGCCCCATAGTGCTGCGCTTAACCCGTTGTGCCACTAAGGAGGCCCTGATTGCTTGATTTTAAGTAGTTGTGTAAGAGCCTGCGTTTAATCATACCAGCTGTACTATCTTGGGAACGTCACTGTGCCTGTTTAGCCTCAGTTTCCTCACCTGTAAAGTAGCAGATTAATGCTCTGAAAATATTATGTGCCTAGCACATAAGAAACCATAAGTATTAGTGATTGTTATTTTGAGAATGTTCTATAATATTTGATCATGGACTTCTCATTGGAGGGTGCTAGACTGAATGGAAAACTGACCATAATTAAGAGGCTTGAAGTTAATTAAAAATCGAGCCGAAGTGAAGATGGCAACGACCTGGGTACCACTCTTTGGCTTTATCATGAATTTGGAAATCATGATTTCAATCATTTCAGTCATTGAAATGTAATTGATACATAAGGAGCATCAGCTATTCCTGGAGGCTTAATTTTCTCCCTCTCCCTTGTTTTTTGTTTGTTTTTTTTTTAACCCCTCTCACTATCACTGTAGTGCTTTGTTTTCTGATAAAAGGGCTGTTTCCTCCTGACCAAGCCTGAGGCCATTTATCAAAGTTTTCACCAACTTCTTCCTTTAAAGGAAGCCACCCCAGTGGAAAGAGAACTAGCAGGCATGTGAAAGTGTGTTTTTTATCTTGCGTTTTTTTTGTTTTAGTTAATACATTGTGTGAGAAATTCTTTTCTTTTTTCTTTTTCCATTTCCTCTGTTTTCCCTCTTACCTGCCTCTGCAGGATTCTGGCTGCAGAATTTTGCTCCCGACTCAACTTGGTAACAAATTCCTCCTCTTCCTGGGTTTTTCCTTTTTCCTCCAGAAGGTCTTAATCACCTTGTACTCATTGGTTTAGTAACTTAGTCACTATTTCATTTCTGGTTTTCATAAGATCAAATCAAATGAGGTGTTAAGACACAAAATTTAACTGAGCACATTTCTTTTATATTTATTAAATGATTCATGAATAAGTCAGCATCCCACTTAGCCAGATAGAAAGAAAGAAACTGGTTAGGAGCTGTACAAGATGAAAAGAACTTTTATAGGGAGAAGGGAGTGAGAACTAGGATGTTACACTAGAAAAAGTGGATTGGTTGAGGCCTGGTCAAATTCCTTTTGGAGGCAGATTACCTATTTAGTGCAGACCAGGAGATTCCTGGTTGTCTGGTTTAAGATTTCATTTCTGGAAGAAGTCCAAACTGTAACTAAATTTCGGTTTGGTGACATAGGGCTTAGCATTAGTGACTCCATTTTGGACTAGTCATTTTATCTTTAACAAAGGTCATTTATGTGAACTTTGTGTCCTGTTGTGAAGGGAGAAGCTCTGACTGTTGTCAGAATCCAGTTCCACACACAGTGTCTAGCTTCTCTCTTAGGGATGTTATCATTGCTGGACACATTCATGGTTCCCAAAACAAACTTGCTTATGCAAAATTTGAATGCAGGCATTAAAGAAGCCCATGTAAACTATTTGACTAACTTTTCAGACTTCATTTATGTTCTATAAAACTGATAATGAGTTTTGGAATCTGGTGGGAAACCTCTTCCTTTGGACCACATGAGCCTGCTGGGATTTGCTATTCCCTCTCTGTACTACCTCCCCTTCTTTAGTTGTGTGCTTCTTACATTATATTGGTTGTGTGAAATTGGCTTTATTATTCTCAAATGTCATTTTGAATATTTTTAATGACTTAAAGTTTGAGCTGTAGTACTTATTGATGTGCTCTTATGTAATTGATAGCATGAATCCATATAACTGACTTGGAACAGTATTGGGCATTTAAGTTCAATAAAGATTAGCTATTGTTATTTCTCATGGTATTAGTGTCATTAATGTAAAACATTGTGGTGTTAAGAGCTTTACGTAAGACTGTGTGGTTCAGTAGAAAAGTTTAGGGAGATAGAATTGGTAGATTATCTTGACTTTGCATCTGTCATTTATCACCTCTGGGAGTTTAAACAGTTTTCTTGAGTTCAAGTTTGTTAATCTTTAAGAAGGAGATAATTCTGGGACATTATGATTTACAATAAGAATATAAACTTGGTCTTCATTCCCTATTCTGACACAGTGCCCCTAAAGTTCTTGGAATTTCCTGAGACCAATAAAGGTGCCTTGTTATGTTAATGAGGTGACTTTTGTATCTCTATTTAAGGAGGGGCTGGTTGCCAGGGGAACCAACCCTGGAGGTTGGTTTGAGAGTTGGAGGGGAGAGAAAGTGAGGTTTAGTTCAATCACCAGTGGCCACAGATTTGATCAATCATGCCCAAGTTAAGGAAGCCTCCATTAAAACCCCAAAAGAATGGGTTTGGAGAACTTCCAGGTTGGTGAGGGGATCTTATCAATACTTGTTAATGGGCAGATTTTCATTTAATCAGACTAATGTCCAAATTATAATCAAGTAAAAGAAGTTGGATGAAAATAGTGAAACAAGATTTCTTTTAGTTTCAGAGGGAGTAATAGTAAAACAAACAGTGGTACTAGATCCTGTGTCATCTGGTGAAAATGAGACATTTAGGTACAAAAGTGTATATTGAGCTGGGGATTTGGCAACCTGGTTCATAAGCTTGGTCCTTTATTAATGAGCAGCTCTAATGTGGGGAAAGTTGTTAAACATTTTTGGCTTCAGTTTTTTTCTCAAAGGCCTTCAGATTCTTTCTCCTCAAATGAGAGAAAAGAAAAACTATGACAAATAGTTTATTCTAGAATTGTATTTGCGGTGATTGGTGAGAAATTAATAATGATAAGGCTTGCAAAGGGAGATGTATTGAGCTGCCACATGAATTCATGTGGAAGCTGCCACATGAATTAGTGTGGAATTCAAGTGAATTGGTTAGTCTTTGGTGTTTGAGAAATGAGTCGAATATGTAGAATTATTTCTTTTCCTAAAGGGGAAATGTCTTGGGTGGTGTATTTAGTTTATCCTTAGCGAGTGCCAACAAGAATAGGTTTCATGTAAGCCAAAGGGAACACTTAATTTTTCTGACTTCTATATTGCAAGAGTTGTAAATACAGTATCAGGATATTTAAGAGAAAGCCTCTGAAAGTACCAAATTCTCTTTAAAGATAGGGCAGGATGATGTCGTGATGAAGCTAGCACACTGGTGTAGCAACTGTGCTTCCTCAAAGGCTGATCGCTGAGGGTGGTGAGAGTATTCATTTTCTCCGGAAGATTTCATTTTGTTTGTTTGTTTCTAGTGATTCCTTTTTGTAAGTGATGTGTGCACATACCTTTGTCAGGTAACCATCCCTGTAAAACTTAGTAAAATCCTAAGAGAAAGGGGCAGTCTACTGTCGAATACAAATGTGATGTTTCCAGAGATTTCCACCCTTTTGCCTACACTCTGTAAAGTGTTTTGCCTAGCCTCTCCAGTCACTGTAGAAATTCCCTGTTCAAGTCTTGTTTCTATTTTTTAATATTTATTTATTACATATATAAGAACCTGAGTGTAGGCCAGAGATGTGGGTTGGTGGGTGAGAGAATTTAACCAGAGACAGAGTGGGGAGCAGAACAGGCAGATCTACTGAAATACACTGCTAAGGGGAGCAGCGGGTACAGGAGAGGTCTGCGGCTCCATATGTGGGTCAGCTCCCTGGCCAGGGATCGAACTCAGGCCAGAGCAATGGTGATAGCGTGATAGTGCTGAGACTTAACCCCTAGGCCACCAGGGAGGCCTCATTTCTTTTTTTTATTTTAAGACTATTTTTAATTGAGGTAACTTTGGTTTACAACACTGTGTGTGACAAGTACAGGTGGCGTGCCTCTTCAGGTGTATGTTACTACACTACACTCACGGTCACTGCACCCACAATCCTCCCATCCCCCGAGAGTCCCCTCCCACCTGGCTTCTCACCCCTCTAACCTCTGCCTTCGTAGTCAAAGCTAGTTTCTTACAATGTCTTGTCCTTTGATTACTACAGATGTAAGTATCGCTGTCCTGCCAAGAATGACAGCTCTTGAAGACTAGACATCTTTGCTCAAGTTTTAGAGAGGCATTGTAAAATGATTCACAAGTGTGCTCATTCCCTTAATTCTTTAGGAGATGTTATATTTCTGGACAACAATTATCTTTAACACGAGCAATTTATTTAGAAGTTCTCATCTTTTACTCATTTTCTGCAGACTTAGTGGAAAAGTCCATGAAGATCCTGTGTAGAAAGGCATTTAGCTTTTTTAGGAAATAGTAATTTTAGTTGCTGCTTTTCATTTTGAAAGGTTTTTACTATATTCCTTACAAAATTCAACAAGGAGAGTTGCCCCTGGATGGCTTGTCCTACGAACCCAGAAAGGCTACCTTGTGTGGTAAGGGGCCATTTCCTTAATACCACCTGGTGAGCACAGTGGAAACCCCCAACCCCAACTCCCATCCCCTAGCAGAGGTAGGGAGGGACCTACCTCAAGAACAGGCTTCAACAGGACAAGAGCTGCAGACAAGTCAAGAAGGACTGGCTTTGAGCTAGGAGGTCTGTGGAGAGCCTCTTCAGTGACCTAGAGCAGGCAAGTCAGAGTGCAGGGAGGACGGCGTGAAGGGCTGTGGAGGAAATGGTGAAAGTGTGTGTAGGTGGCCCTTCCCAGCGGCTTGGCTGGGAAGGAAAGGGCAGGGTGATGCAACGAGACCATCATCAGATGGAGGAGGTTGTCGGGCTGTTGTCATCAGTGTTTTTATTTTTAGATGAGAGACTTGGCTAGGAAGACAGCAAGTACGTGGGGTGAGAATACAGGTGAAGGGGAACACAGGCGTTGGAGATGTCTGCCTTCTAGTGGAAGGGATGCTAGCTGGAGCAAAGGCTGCTGAGCAAGAAGGCTCGCTGTTGGAGAGAGGAGTCGTCAAATCTGTAGCATACATCACACGGGAGGTGACTAGGAGCTTGAGTTGGTAGCAGATGGGCGTTGATGGAGGTGGACTATGTTTGCACGTGTGTGTGTGTGTGCGCGTGTGTGCGTGTGTGTGTGGTTGTGCAGAGGGAATCCATATAGGTGCAAGGTGGAGGAGGGAGGGTCTGTGTACCTGGAGAACCAGCTGTGTTGTGGGCGGAGCAAGTGGTGTCATCCCCTGGGTGTGGTGGAAGACTCGGTTGGAAAAAGGGCTGGTTGGCAGGTTCTGAAGAGCATTGCTTGCCATCCGAGAACTTTGGATTGTGCTTTGGAGGTAAGACGGAGACATTTAGGGAGAAGGAATGTGGTCAGATCTTTCATTTTGAAACCCGTAGCAGTTTATGGCAGCCCTTAGAGAGAGGCTATGCTATGGCATTAACCTGGGTGAAGGTTACAGGGTTAGTGATGGGCAGCTGCAGTGGCAGAGACGAGGATTCTAGAAGGTGCGTGGGCAGAGGGACACCTGATTGATCAGGTTGGGGGAAGGAGAAGGAGGCTTGGAAGGTGGCAGAGTGCACTGCAGTATCATTATGGAAGTAGAGAGCACGGGTGGAGGAGAAGCAGGGCTAGTGAGGTGGTAGGACATTTTAGGCAACACCTAAAATGTTTAGGACATTCACGCAACACCGTGTAGCATCCAGCTGGTAACCAGAATCGCCGCCAGGGGTCTGAAGCTCAGGACACAGGTTGTCGACTAGACACAAAGATTTTGAAGCAGGGGATTTATTGGAAGGAACAAGAGAAAAATAAAAGTAAATCTCGATGTAGATATAGACTGTAAAACTTCTGGGCCTCCCTGGTGCCAAAGTCTCAGTGCTATCACCACCACAACCTGAGTTCAGCCCCCACCCAGGGAGCTGACCCACGTGGTGCCACAGACCTCTCCTGTCTCTCTAGCTCCTCCTCTCAGCAGTGTATTTCTGTAGATCCGCCTTTTCTGCTCCCCACTCTGTCTCTGGTGGGTCCTCTCATCCACCTCTGGCCTACACCCCAGCTCTTCTACGCAAAAATAAAAACAAAATCTTTAAAAAAAAGGGTAAACTTCTTACACCTTTTCAGTGCATTTTTAATTTTCTTACAATAAAAACTTATGATCAGAATGTGGACATGCTCTCCAAATAGCTCAAAATTAATATGACACAAAGATATTAAGGAAATAATTTTAGGAAGTGAGTAGAAATGTTCTCTTAATAGTTTTTTCCTATGAAGTTAAAATGTTTCCTCAGTCCTTTTGTTTTTTCTTCTTGGTAAGAGACTTCAGAAGAGGAATGGGAACTAGGTGGTTGTAGTTTTGAAAAATCTTTGAAGATGAAATGTACTGTTTTGAGTGTGATATCATTGTATCATTTTATTCTCTGACTTTGGCAACATGGATTCCTGATAGATGTTCTAATGGAATATCCAGAGATGAATTAAAAAATAAATCCTGAAGTGGTTTACTTCTTTGTTTGACTGTAATTTATATTTAGCTAAAAAACCGATTTGTAGAGCTTAGTATTTGGTCTGCCATATAATGCATATTTTTCTGCTTTCCTTCCCAAAATATATAAGCAAGGGATATTGCTGATCTGTATAAATGTTAATTCAACAGAAGTAAAGGCTTTAAATCCTCTGGAAGTTCCAGCAACATGGTTGGTCATCTAGAGTTTGTGTAGGGATGAGTGGCAGGACACCTAGTTAGTGTCAGCAGGGAATTAATTGGGGAATTGCTTGGTGTGGGGTAAACCCCCACTTATCTGGTATCATAAGTGCGGTAATGTGAGGAGTTGAGAGTGCAGGAACAGGCTGCTGTGGGTGCACGTGGAAGAAGGCACTGTGGTTGCCAGGGACAGTGGTGCTCACGTTCATGGTGCACTTAGGCATTTTACCTTCACTTTCATACCAACCCAGGAAAATAGGCTTGATTATTCTCATGGTAGAAAAGAGGCGCAGAGATCAATCCCCAGCTGTTAAGTAGAGGAACCAGAGTTAGAGCCTGAGCAGTCTGGGTGTAGAACCCATACATTCAAAAAGTGGTGGAGAGGAGGGGAAGCTTCAATCTAGTAAGGAAAGCTCTTCCACATTAGCCAAAAATCAGAGTATGAGGTTTTAATGCCCGGTGCCTTGAAGGCTGGAGGGCGGGCTGGGGGCCAATGGGAGGGGAAACTACAGGGTTAAGGTTAAATTAACCAGCAGGAGAATGTGAGGCTGGAAAGGGGGCTGGGGCAGGCTGATGAACTTTAGATGTATCTAAAAGTTTGCACATTTACTGTCGGCATTGTGAGTCTCAAGAATTTTTATTTTCATACCAATTACATTCACTATCATCTAGAAAAATGTGTATGTACTGTGAGTGGAAATTATAATGATTATAATGAGACTTGCTCACTACTGAAGAAATTGGGGATTCTGCCATGGCTCATGGTAATTTAAAGAAGCAGTCTGTAATTAGTAGGCTTTGGAAATTTGTTTCAAGGAGTGGTAAATGGAGTCCTAGAGGCTGATTCTGTATTGCCACATGTTTGTTTTCCTCTCAGATCAGAAAGAAAAATTAAAGACCAGGGTAAATTCCAAGAATCAAAGTCTCTCACTCCCTCTTGGCACACTGCTGAGGGTGCTCATATATTCGCAGTAAATATTACTGTGCAGGTGTTACAGGGCAACCCCGATGTGAAATGGGTTGGCCAGAGTGTGGGTCCTCATCCGAGCACTTAAAAGGGACTTATAGTGAGACTCACCTGTAGGTACACACAAAAAAGTTAATAAAGGATTTATTTACAAAAAGGGAAAATGAAGAAAGGAATGTGACAGGAGAAAGAGAGAGAGATAAATTGGTGAATGTGTCCTACCAGTTCCGCTGAGCTGGGACCCCAACTGCTTGCTGAAAGCAGGCGGAAAACCAACAACCCCCGAGGCCCACATGTCTTGATATATACCAGATTTGGCTGCTTAACTCCACCCTCAGTTCCCAGCATCCTCCCTTCAGTGGTGATGACATTATGGATGTATAGTGCTTGGTGCCGTGGATCTCTTTGCTTTGGGGTGGGGGTGGGGTCCATAAAACCTGTGTTTGTGGAGTTTGTTCAGGATTCCTCTCCCCCGACACAGGGGCCGCAAGCAGAGCTTTGTCCTGCGTGCAGCTAGGTTATCACGAAAGAGTTCTGCCCTTCCATGTAAGGAACATTCCGGGGTTATATGGGGAGACCAACGTAATGTGATGTAAATTGTACACAGAAACAACTGTATAAATGAGTAGAACAGCTCAGAAGAGATTAAAAGAAATGTAGTTAGGAGACCCATGATAATACCCTTGATTGTCATTGGTGCAAATGTTGAGCAGTGGGCACCTGTAGTCTGAGTAGAAAAATGCAGACCTAGTTAAGGATACCTCCTGAAGGTGAGAGAAGCTTGGATTTGGGTGTTGGAAGGACAAAAGCTGAAGCAGCAATCAAGTGGGTGTCTTATTTTTCTGTTAAAAAAAAAACAGCACTGACGTGTACTATGAAATGTTTAGTTTGCCTCAAAAACATGAGTTTTATAGACTTGGTTTCAGAAATGCCATGTCTGTCTAATAGGGATTATCTCCAGGGATCAGTAGGTAGCGTGATTAGTTACTTTCTAGAAACATTGCAAAGTAGTATGTTTATGAGATTGGGATAACTCTTAAATTCAGATGTTCCTTTCCACTCTTTCCATAGGTATCAAATCAGATTTTTCTGCTAGAGAACCTAAGACTGTAATGGAAATTAAATTTTTTTTTGAAACTACTGTATTGTCAAAGTAAATTTTAATTTTGAAGTAAGTTAAAGTGCTAGGAAAATAATGTTTTTCTTTTGACTATATAAAGTAATTCTGAACACAGTCTTACAAAAGTAGTATCACACCTTTACAGCCACCATCCAACTGAGAAGCTAAAACATGGCAGATGGAGCTGAAGCCTCTGGGACTCACCTCCTTGCCCCATTCCTCTCTTTACCCTAGTTCATTGTTATCATTACTATTCATGTATTTTGTTCTTTTACCACATGTGCTTCATGATCAGTAGTGTTATTTTATGTGTTTTAAAAACATGTGGCATGGGGCCCCCTTGATGGTGCAAGGGGTTAAGTCAGCACTACAAAGCTATCTATCGGCAGCGACTGCACCACCAGTTCGATCCCGACCAAGGAGCTTCCCACATGGAGCAGCAGACCTCTCCTGCCTCACCTGCTGTTCCCCTCAGCAGTGTATTTCAGTCAATCTGTCTGTTCTGCTCCCCACTCTGTCTCTGCTGAATCCTCTTACCCCCCCCTCCCCACCTCTGGCCTACACCCCAGCTTGTATGCATAAATAAATAAGTCTTTATAAAAATATTAAACAAAAAAAAAAACATGTGGCGGGCTATGGCGCAGGTTTTCTTCTGTAGCTCGTTTCTGTTGTTCAACCTTGAGACTGGTCCTTGTGCTCTGTTTCCATTTCCCTCTTGATGGATGCTTAACAATTATTTCCTCCCATTTTTCTCCATTACAGATGCTATTGCTGTAAACATTTTTATGGGGCTGCTTTTGTGTGTGTGAGACTGTAGGGTTACAGTTAACTTGTGGGCTAATATTTTCTTGGAACTATGAATACTTGTGGTTTGGGGAAAAATTGGAATGTCAAATAGGTATATTATGTTAGTGGTTTGTAACTGTTAATTGAGTAATTTATAGTTGCATATCCTCTCCTAGAACCACAATGAAAGACGATAAAAAAGAAATTATTAAACTATTTATTAAATTATTAAATTATTTCCTTGGATATCAATGCTTACTTGAAGTGAGTGTGGCTTAGTGGGGTGGGGAGACTTTTGAGTAGACAGCAAGATTTTTTTTTTCCCACTGGTGTTCATATTTTCTATAATTTATTTAAAACTCTCTTTTTAAGCCCTCATTATGTCCCAGCATAGTCAAGTAGAAGGAATTGGGTGCCTAAGTGATGAGGAGTGGCTTAAATCATGATGAGATATTTTTGAAATAACCTTGTGTGCTCCCTTTAGGTGAAAGAAGGTTCTGTTTTTCTAATCGTGGTCTTTCTGCTCACACTGCCCAGGTTTAGTTTGTGGTTTCCAAAATACTCGTTGGGCTGGCTTTAGGCTGATAATATCGGTTTCTGCATATTTCCTCCAAATCTTTTTTTAGAACTCCTGTGTAATTCTCTTCTTGAATAAGATCCTAAAACCATTTGCTATTAGTGTTTAGTTACCTCTGTTAACTGGAAATGAAATCTCAATGATTGACAAAAGAGTTTATTAATTAGATCATCATAGTGGGGATTCGAACCTGGGCAGTATCCTGACAAATTTTTTAACTGTGTGAGAGCTATTGCAGTTTACACTGGGTGTGAGTTTAGTTTATATAGGTAGGGACAGTGAGTCATTTGACATAAACAGTGTAATTTTTATTGTCAGGAGGGGTTTCTGATTCTGAGTTGTTTTGATATGTTGATTTACCTATGTACAGAGGAAGGTAACACAGGGACTTAGCTCTTCCTTTCTAAAGAATGTTCTGCAGAGATGTAAAAGGCTGGGCCCCGTTTTTTAAATCTTCTTTATCCTGCTCTTTGGTCTTCAGCAAGGGTTGACAAGCCTGGCTTTGTCTCCAGGCAGCAGGTTTTGCATACCTGTTTCGGACTTCAGGTCTTCCAGTTGACTTTGCTCTCTTGTTCTAGGCCAGGGAGGGGTCTTGTTCCCAGAACGGTTTATGGTAAGTTTACACTTCTTCAAATGTTTATTTCCTTTTGGCAGAAATCAATGAGAGAGCTACTGCTTTGGGATCTTGGTCAAACGATTTGTGGTGTGTCCTTACTCGTAGAATCCTTCTGGGGAATGCCACATGAATGCTCTCCTGGCCATCCTCTGGTGAAGCGATGGTCAGCTTTGCATTTGTGTGTATTTCATGGAAGTGAATCACTAATTTGCCTGAAGTTTATGAGAGCATTTTTTAGTCTTCACTCGGCACTAGTTTGGACTTAGAACTTTAAAGCAGGTGGTGGTCAAATTGAGGAAACCCTATAGATGTGATTTCCCATGAGTCTGTACAGTTGTCAAGACTGGCTTTGGAAAGTACCAGCCAAAGGACATTTACACAGTTAATCTGTTCTTGACTACCAGCATCTCACTGGTTATGTAGAGCCTCTTTTGTGATTCTCTGAAATACCTAGTGATCTCTATCCCTATTCTTGGAGTCACTAATTCCAATTATTTGTTGCAAATTATCTTCCCTACTGCATTAGGCTGCCTCCCTTGTAAACAGGTGAGAATGACAGTTCACCTGATTATTTAAATTGTTTGCTTTATCCTCTTACCTTGCAATTCTACGTCTAAAAATTTCTCCGTAAAGCAAACAAGAAAACACCACAAGGGTGAATGAAAAAAATCTCTTACAGGAAGACTCATCAAAGTGTTTTTTATTTTTTAATCTTCATTTGCCATAATTCACCCTTTTTACCCAATTGTTGCCCTGTCCAACAAAATTTTTCTAATTTTTAAGCCTTTCTTTACCACTTGTGATAGCTTTACCATTCCTTGTTAAAGCATTCCTTAAGGAAATTGAAATTTTTACTGGGAACCTATTTGATCAAAAAGTATAGGACATCACTACCATATGAGTTACAGAACAGAATAAAAAGTGAAAGTGGCATCTGTTAGCCACTTCTTTAGCATTAGCAAATTATCCAGTAAAATGTTTAACTACTTCTGCTAGCACAGTGAGGCCAAACTAGTTCCAAGGTGTGGTGTTTTTACTGCAAGCTTTGAATCATAGTGTTAAATTATTCTTTTTAATAATGGTAAATTTGGGAACAATTTAAAGGCCTAACATCAAACCTGCCAGACATAAAGGCATTCAGTTATTTACATTATTTGTGGAGTACAGTGGTTACAAGTATAGATCTCGATCCAGGCTATGTGAATTCTAGTTCTTGACACTGTCATTTAGAGCTGTATGGACTTGGGAAGGCTTCTTCTTTTAGTTGTAGTGAAACACGCATAACAAAATTTATCATTTCAACCCCCCTTCATGTGTATAATTAAGTGGCATTAAGTGTATTCACATTATTGTGTGGGCAGGTTCCCTAATGGAATTGGTCATCGTGAACGTTAACGGTTCTCTTTTGGGTTATTTTGAATCTTTTTTTTTTTTTTTAAAGATTTATTATTTTATTTATACATACAAGCTGGGGTACAGGCCAGAGGCGTGGGGCGGCGAGAGGGTTCACCAGAGACAGAGTGGGGAGCAGAACAGGCAGATCAGAAATACACTGCTGAGGGGAGCAGCGGGCGAGGCAGGAGAGGTCTGCCGCGCCATGTGGGATTCTCCCCGGCCGGGCATCGAACTTGCGTCACCGCTGCCGACAGCTCCACAGCACAGTGCTTAACCGCTGCACCACCGGGGAGGCCCCTATTTTGGATCTTAAAGAAGTTAATACAGGGCCTCCCCGGTGGTGCAGCAGTTAGGCGCTGCGCTGTGGAGCTGTTGGCAGCGGCGACTCGGAGTTCAAAGCCCGTCCCAGGAGATTCCCACATGGCATGGCAAACCTCTCCTGCCTCGCCTGCTGCTCCCCTCAGTAGTATGTTTCAGTCATTCTGCCTGTTCTGCTCCCCGCTCTGTCTCTAGTGAACCCTCTGGCTGCCCCAGGCCTCTGGTCTGCACCCCAGCTTATATGCATAAATAAAATCTTAAAAAAAAAAAAAGCAGAAAAGCTGTAAATTCTTTAAAAAAAAAGTTAATACAGGCCTGGAACATGCCTGATGTGTAGTAAATATCCCCTAAACATTAGCATATGTATGTATGTGTGTAAATTCATAAATATTTAAGGTCAACAACATGATGATTTGAGACCACACACACACACACACACACAGGGAAAATGGTTACTACAAGGTAACTAACATGTAATTTCTTCAATATCATTACTGGTTTTTGTGCGCACCCAGCTCTTTCTTAGCTTATTTCTTATAATTAGCACACTATTATAAAATGCAGTCACCATGCGGTATTTTAGCTCTCTAGACTCGTTCATCCTACATATCTACAACTTCGTACCCTTTGACCCACAAACATTAGCTGTTCTTGTTATTAAATTTTATGTGTTGTTTAAAGTATTCAATACGCAGATAATCATGCTTTTAGAATGGAAAAACAATTTTCAAAACAGCACATACAATGTATTATTAAATATAAGAATAGGAAAAACCAAAAAGAGCTACCACTCTGGATAATAAGTTAATTTATTTCTTCTGTGTTTTTTTTTCTTTCCTATGATTGTCCTGTTTTGTAATAGAAAAAAAATTTGTATATGAATTTTGTTCTGAGATCTTTGGGTGAAAACTCCCAGAGGTTATTGGCAGGTTAATCCTAAGAAGGACAATTTGATTTTTCACTTTATCTCAGAGTTTCATTTGCCCAGATTGCCTAATTATTTAAACAAAGTTAAGGTTCATTGTAGTGTGCATGTAGCTGTGATGAAAATATGCTTTCATACAAAGGCAACTTCCGAAGGGTATCCATAAAATTGTATGTATTTTGTTAGTCTCATTGTAGTATTTTGTTTTTCTTAATTATAGTTTCCTGTTCTTGCTATTTTGCATGTCAACATTGCTGAAAGTATTTTGCTCAGCTAGTAGTATAGTAAACCAGATGGAGTGGTGTTTATAATTCAAGGAAATAGCCTAAACTGCCATCAGTTAAAATTGCACAAAAAAGCTGGAGTACTTTGATTCAAGTTTTATAAGGTGGAGTGCCAGGAATATTCTAAATTTCCTGTCCCCATGCTGCTGAAACTTACTGAAACGAAGGTGGGAAGAGCGCAGGAGTACCTGAGGGCTAGGGGGAGAGTGAGAGACCTGGGAGGGAAGTGAAGGGGCAGAGAGGAGATATCCCCCCTACCCTTCAGGGTTCTTCTTTGGCTGGTCAAGCAATCAAATTAACATCAGACAGGTTAGTAGCAGAAAAGAAAAAAAAAACATTAATTACGTATTTATTACGTATTTATTGAGAATCTACATGGATGTAAATTCTAAAGTAAATGGACAAAGTGAGGATATTTATACCTGGGCTAAGGGGCCTTGGGCTTCAAGGAGTGAGATGGGGCACTTAGATGACGAGGCGAGCGTGACTCATGATGGTGACCAGATGTTCTTTAATTAGATATTTTCCCTACCTTATAGACTGGTTTCTCCAAGAGTAAGGTTATTTCTGATAAAAAACCTAATTCTACTCTGAAAAAATACAGTGGTTCTCAGAGTTAGGGTAAGGGAGGTGGGAAGGGGGTAGGGGGCATCAACCTGACTGTGGGAAGGCACTAGAATTTTGGTGGCGGGTGTGAGATGAGAGATTCACATAGAGGTGAAGCCGTACCTCAGAAATTTATAGTTTTGTAAATCAGTGGCAAGAAAAACCCCGATTCTGGGCGATGCCCCCAATTTTCCTCCTTCTAGATAGTTAAGTGTGTGATAAAAGTTTTCCCTGGGCCTGCAGGTTTTGATTGAGCTTAACTTGAAATAATCCACATGTCTTAGGAAGTGACATGTCTTAGGAAGGCCTGTTCCGAACATCTTGGAGGGTGGGGGGAACCTATCCACCCCAAAAAGCATGAAGCTAAAAGCCCAAGTTTTCTCAGCAGCAGCACATTCTGCCTTAGCAAATTTGTGGTTGTCTTAGTATCCGTTATTTTGTAAATAGGTTTTCTTCTAAGTTTAAGTAAGATTGCCTGAGGTATAAATGCCATATTTATTCTGACCTACAGTGTGCCCTGGAATGTCCAGAGGTATGTGTATATGCTGGTAAGAAGCAAGGCCTTGACAACCTGAATGGTTTCTTACACATTCAGGTGGGAATGGTTTATGGTTTGAGGGAACTTCTTGAATTTAGTCAACAATTACTGAATGCCTGCTCATTGAGAATTTTGGGGGGGTTGGCCAAACCCTGGTGGCACAACGGGTTAAGTGCAGCGCTTTGGAGCTGTCACAGCTGTCTGCAGCTGTGGCGTGAATTCAATGCCCGGCCAGGAAGATTCCCACAAGGCGCAGCAGAGCTCTCTTGCCTCGCCCGCTGCTGCCCTCAGCAGTGGATTTCGGTCGATCTGCCTGTTCTGCTCCCCACTTGTCTCTGGTGAACCCTCTCACTGCCCCACACCTCTAGCCTGCACCCCAGGTTGTATGCATAAATCTTTAAAAAAAAAAGTGAAGGAAATGGACAAATAAGATGGCAAACAATATGTTGAATATGTACCAAACACTGAATTAGGTGCTTGGTTATGGTATCTCAGTTAATTATCATCACAGCAGCCCTGGGATGATCATCCTCATTTACAGGAGAGAGTACATCAGAGATGAATTTACCCTTTCTTAAAAATGTTTTCATTTTGAAAGTCTTTGTGTACTATAGGTATATATATTAAATAAAACTTTTTATTATTAGCATCCTATTCTGCCAACTCTGATTAAAAAAGGGGGAAAAAAAGATGACTTGATTTCTGAGGTTAACAGTGGGACATGATGTACCTTCAGACATGGGTACCATTATTATTCCTATTTCACAGATGGGGAAATAGCACTGTAAGGTTAGATAAATTGCAAGTATACGCAGAATTAAGTGTATCAGCTGGAATTTTTTTTAAAAAGATTTTATTTATGCATACAAGAACTGGGGTATAGGCCAGAGGTGTGGGAGGTGAGAGGTTTCACCAGAGACAGAGTGGGGAGCAGAACAGGCAGATTGACTGAAATCCACTGCTGAGGGGAGCAGCGGGGGAGACAGGAGAGGTCTGCCGCGCCCTGTGGGAATCTCCCTGGCTGGGAATTGGATTCGAGCTATAGTGGCTTCTCATAGCTTCATAGGCTGAGACTTAACCCCTTGCACCACCAGGGAGCCCTGGAATTTCTTTAAGCACATATAGCATTTAATGAACCTTCCTTCATGTGGCTTCAGCTACCAGGACACAAGGCACCCTTCTTCTCCGCTCTTCTACTGAAAAATTTGGCCTTCACCATCAGGCTGCAGAGAAGCTTTCCCCTCCCCAGGACCTTCTAGTAGCCCACAGAGCAGCTCCAGTCTGGATTTTGGCAGCATTTACCCGAGTTTGCTCAGTGACCAAGGTCCACAGTTTATCAGGGTTAACAGTTGGGCGAAGCTCTGATTTCCTCTTTAAGTGGTAATGCCTCACACCAACTTTCCCGAAGTCACCGGGGTGATATTTGTCCAAGTTGCTGCTGTGATGCCGCATGCTCCCAGCGCTACCATGGCCTCCTGGGTGCGGCCAGTGCTCACTGATGCGGCCGTGGCTCACGTGGCCCTGAAATTTCCAGGTCCTCCTCACTCAGGGCTTGTTGGTGGCCCAAAGGTCAGTAGTTGCAATTCTCATCTAAGTCAAAGGACAAAGTTAGGCTCCCTCCCTATGATTACTAGTTTGTCATAATTAGCAAAATGATAGGTATTTACATAGTTACAATTTATTAACCCAGTTTCTCTTCAGCTGAACTTGTCCCTCCTCATCCCCATTCTGGCAAAATATAAATTTGTTTTATTCCCAAGGATAAATGCTTTTAGATCGTTCAAGGAGTGTAAAACAAGCCTTGGGAAATAGGTCCTGTCTTCAAGAGTGCTGTTATATACTTGAGATTAGAAATGCATATGGCTGACCCTGACACAGAAAACACAGAGGAAAGGTCCTGATGAAGTGTTGTAGCTGGTGGTGCTGCCATTTTGGTGTAAGACATGTTTGACCTGTGCTTTAAAGCTAAAGTGGCTGGACCTCAGGCCTGTGGGCCCTAGAGGTTGTCCCGGTGGCAGGGGATAGAATCTGTGCCCCACATTGCAGATGCTTGTGTTTGATAGGTGCATGAGATGTGTGACAGGAATAAACTTGACAAGTAGGTGGCAAGATCCAGACCAGGTCTGGTTAGGCAGTCTTTAAGATATTTTCCATTTGGGAGAGATTTCCCACAGTGGAATGGCTTTGCAGTAGGATTCTTCCCCATGGAACTGAAGTTAAGGAGCGAGATCTGGCTTGGAGAAAATAGACACAGAACTGGTTTAGAAGCTGTGGTCTTGGATAAAGCTCCTCTTCGGGGTATGAAGGTTTAACCACAGATGCGTTCAGCAACGTTCCTAAACTCTTGAAAGTGCACTGCCTGAGCCATCCTCAGAACTTCTGATTGCTGGTGCTGGAAAACAGGTCACAGGTAACACTGGGCACGTTGCCTCCCCGGGGCAAGAGAGTCAGAAGCCAGAAATTTTACTGTTCTAATAGCAAAGGGAGCAGTGTTAGATGTCTCCAAAAGGTCTTGTGCTATTCCTGCTTAAAAACTTCTAGAACAAAGAGCTTGCCAATTTCTCAGGCAGCCATTTTTGGACAATTTTGAGGATCAGCAAAGCTTTTTGGTGAAATAAGCCAAACTGTGTCCTTGTATAGTTTTCACAGAGGGGCCTGGAAAGGAGCACAGGGCTGATCCTCCCTCAGTAGGATACTCTTTGTGGTTGTAAAGACAGTCTTCACCTCCACCCCATTAACCTGTTTCCCATCCTACACCTCCCTGGTGGGACTGGTGTATTAGTTTCTGGGTCTTCATTATAATCCCCTTTAACCTCTTCTTCTTCGGCAATGTTGCTCTTCAAACAATTTAGGCCTTTTAACCTTCATGGAATAGAGTTGGGATCATTTATACACTTATGCATTGGAGTGCAGGAGGTCTCAAATATAAACCTTAAATGGACCTTTAATTTCATCTTGGATTTGTCCTATTATTTGAGTTTGTGGATCGTAACTGTGTCTCGCCCACCCTCCCAGGTCTCATTTTGCCCATTTTGTAAGCCAATATGATTCTTTCTAAGCAGAAGAGGAAGCAGTGCCTCCAGGCCAGCCTGCCTGCTGTCTCCACTTGTCTACGCATTGTGTTCAGTCCTGGGCTTTACAGATAAGACCAAATTCAAATATTTAATCAGTTCCTCACTAATGAGTTGTCCTCCGAGGCTAAAGTAGGAAATTGCCTTTTCACCCTAGGAGATTTGTACTAGTAAAGGAGTTTTAAGAGTCTCACCTTTTCCAGCGCACTAAAGAATCAGTTTTACTAGTGATTTGTTGTTTTGGATGTTTCATATTGATTCTTAACACAATTTTACTTAAAATACATCACACTGATTAGAAAGCCCCTGCATTGATGTTCCTTTTACTCCCCCTATTCTGTAAACTGTGCGCCTTGGGCATGTGTGTGAGATTGTATGGCCGCTTCTTTGCCTTTAGCCTCTGCTGCCACTAACCCTATTTCTTATATACTCACAGTTCCCAAGAGGTGTTTGCTATATGTGCTTTGTGGCATTTGATATAAATAGATTTGAGGTTGCTGTTTGAAAGTATTCTACAACCATATACAGAGCTAACTTATTAAGGATATGTTATTGCATTTCAGACACTTAGGTCTAATAATAGAAAAAGCAGTCTCTTAACAGACTATGACTCTCTTATGTGCTCCTGCCTCCCTTTTAAGTGACTACTAAATGTCAGGAACTTTGGCAGCTAACCTAATTTAAGGCCCAGGATATTTGGAGAGGCAATAAAAACAATAATCAGTATGGTACCTTGAGATGCATAAATTATTTTTAAGTCCGCATTTATTGTTTGCTTTTTAAATTGTGTTTATCAAGGTGATGTTGGTTTACAACACTGTGTATGTCTTCCGGGTATAGGTTCACACTTCTCTACAAATGTATATTATCACAAATGTACGATCTCTATCCACCACTAAAGCCCCAATGATCCTCTACCATAGTTCATTGAAAAGGCTCCATTTAATGTTTATTGTAGACTTGGTGTTCTTACATATAAACTGCTGAACATTCCTACTTTGAATTATTGGAAATGCTAAGGCAGTAGTTTTGAAATTTACAACAGACTATTAGATTACCAGACTTTTCAAAATATCTACAATTTCCTTTTCAAATAGGGATGAGGAAGGGTGGTGCCTCAGCTATAAATTAGAGGGCTGAGCTTCTAATGGCAAGATAAACTTCGTAATCTTTTGGTTTCTTAAATAATGCAATTTACTGAATAGATTGGCTTTTTTTTTTTTTTGCTTTGTAGAAACATCTGTGGCTTTTTAAAAGACATTGTCTATTTTTAAATTTTCTGTTTCTTTTAGTGTTTGCTGTATATATAGCCTACTGCATTCTTTGTGGCAGGTGCTCAGACTGTTTTTGTTTTTTTTTTTAAGATTTATTTATTTATGCATACAAGAACTGGGGTGTAGGCCAGAGGTGCGGGGTGGGGGGTGAGAGGATCCATCAGAGACAGAGTGGGGACAGAACAGGCAGATGTACTGAAATACACTGCTGAGGGGAGCAGCAGGCAAAGAGGAGAGGTCTGTTGCGCCATGTGGGGTATCTCCCTTGCAGTGAATCGAACCCATGCCACAGTGGCTGGCATATCTTGATAGTGCTGAGACTTAACCCTTATGTCACCAGGGAGGCTTCAGACTGTTGGTTTTTAACACAGCCATGCACCGTGATTTTACAGCGTCCATTATGTCCATTTTGTAGCGGAAACATTAATTAACTAGCTGTTGCTTGAGCAGCCTCTAGACTTGGGAAAGTCTGGTGTGGAGATGATGGAGGACTTCACTTAGTGTTGTTTTCTGCTTCCTCTGCCTGTAGGAGAGTTCCTTGGTTATGGGATGGAATTATGTAGGGCTATCTCAGTAATCATAAACTTTTTTACCCAATTGTGTATTACTTGGAAAGTTTTGATTGTTTTAGTATATAATTCTGGCATAATTCACTTTCAATTAAATACCAATAGATTTTTTTTTTTTTTCAATTAACCAACCAGTAATTGGGTTTTGGTGATTCTGGAACAGTGTCGGAAGTGATGTCACAGATTCCAGTGCAGGGCTTGATGCTCAAGGATCATGAGGTGTGGGGGAGGGTGTTGTGAGTGGAACTCCTCAGGATCATGCACACAGAAAAGGATATTGTTGCTCCAGTGTCAAATTGCTGTTCTTTTGTTTTTCCCTCTCTGATTGCCACTAAACTCTGTTGATTAGCACTGCGGGGAGTCATTTCTACCGTGCCCCCCTGGATCTTGCCAATAGTCTGATTTTTAATTAAAACTTTGTATTCCACTGGAATATATTCACCTATAAGATTGCCTTCTCTCATGTCCAAGTAAATTATTTTAGTCATTTTCTCCTTTGTTATGGCATTCACTTCTGTGAATGCTGTGATAAAACTTACATGCTATGTTTTACTGACTATCAAGAAGTAATGACATTAATACCTGTCCCAGGAGAACTTGGCACTAACATGAAGTCAGAGCAATGGGAGGTCTTTAATTCAGAACTGCTTTATGGATGAAGCGTGTGTTTTTCTCTGGTGTAGCCACACTGGTGTGGATTCTTGGAGGTTTTCAAATCTATTGTACATACTATTCACAAGTTTGTTTAGTATTTCGCTCTCTGTGATTATAAGTAAATGATTTCCCTTAAAAAAAAAAGTCTGTGAAAGTCATTTATTGAAATTGTTTCATTTAATTTGATTTTGTTGTATCGGGATAAAAAAAAGGCACATTACCAAATGAAGTGTCATTTCATAGCCCACATATATGTGCCCTTTTATTGGGGGAGGGGGCAGGGGTGAAAAGCAGGAATCTCCTTAGAACAAGGGGTTACATCTAGTCCTTCAGATTGGTTAGGTGATAGCAGGTAGAGAAGAGAACCTTGGATTTCCTGGAGAGGAATCTTCTCTTGAAATGCTTATCTTAGTCACTGTTACATCTTGAAAAGAAAAAAAAAATTGTAAAAAATAAAACTCCAAATCAAAAAATGTTACTGTTTTAGGAACATGCCTTTAGTTGAAAAATATATTATATACACGTGTGTGTGTGTGTGTGTGTGTGTGTGTGTGTGTGTAAATTTTTTTATTCCAAACTGGAATGTCATGTTATTAGAGGAGAAGTAACTTGGGATTGTCCTCTAATAACAACATTTCTGAACATAGTATTTACTGAAAATAATTTATTTTTTAGATTATTTGTGGTATATGTATATATGTATTTGATGGTGGCTAACAAGTATTTGTTAGACCTTTAAGTATTCTGGAAGATTTGGCAGGCGAGAATTCTATCACTGAACCACCAATACACTGACTATTCTGGGAAATTTCAAAGGAGTGTCAGGTAATAATCAACTAGACAGAAACTTTAAGGTGGTATTAATGGGAAAGAGCTGACTATAACTACTCATGGTTACAGGGTTTCTTTTGGGGTTGATAAAATGTAAATTAAGAGCTTGGTGATGTTTGTACAACTTTGTGAGCAGACTAAAATTTTTGAATCGTATTGAAGTAGGAAGTTCGTAAGTTTGCTGCTTTGAAATGAAGGTTGATAAAGTTGCTAAGTTCACTAATTGGATACTGCTGCTTGCTGGGGCTGAAAGCTGCTGGGAAAGTCTCTGTGCTGTATTGCTTGCCCACAGTAGTAGCTATGGTTACCTTGACCCCCTTCCTAAACAATAAAGTTTATGATGGATGGGGTAGGTAAGTTTCCTTATGCAAACTGTATAAAAACCTGCCATTCCTATAATTCGGGGCTCAGATTTTGGGGAGTTATATCCCACTGGGCCCACCGGTGTGACAATTAAATCTCTCTCTCTCCACCTCTCTGAGTGCCGCCTGATTTCTCTGGGAAAGTTGCCGTAACAGTATATCTCAGTTGGGTGATTTTCATGTATATAAGTTATATCTCAGTAATGATGTCAAAGAACAAGATCTTATAAAGTGAATTTATAATACAGAGATGATTTCAAAGTTGCATGTGATTTCCTGTTTTCCTTTTTCCATTCTCCACATCTCCCGAAGTAGTTGAAATGAAAGATAAGAACATCAAACACTCCTGTCTTCTGGTGTGAGGGAAATGCTGAGTGACCCCGGTTTGTGCCATGAAAGTTATTTACACAGCCTGAGTCAGTGAGTCCAGATAAGAAAAATCACTCCAGACTGGAAACTCATGCAGACAAAAACTGACGAGAGAAATGCCTGATGGAAAATCTGGGCTAGTTACTGATATTGGTCCCTTAATTTGTGGACCATGCTACCTTGTCAACAAAGTTGTAATCTAAAGTAAGAGTAAAATTCTGAAGTCTTGAAGACATAGTGCTAAGTGAAATAAGTCAGCTTATAGAAGGATAAATTTTGTATGCTTCCACATCCATCAGGTACCTAGAATTGTTCAGACTTGTAGAGACAGAAAGCAGACTGATTGCCAGGGTCTGGGTGCAGAATGGGGTGAGCAGAGAGTTAGTGTTGAGTGGACATTGTTTCAGTTAAGGGAAGATGATAGAAAGTTCTGGAAGTTGTGTGTTGGTGATACTGTGATGGAACCTTAGAGTAGAACAATTTAGGTGGAAGGTCTCACAAGGACAAGCACTGGGGGTGGGGGGGTTTGGGTAGAGAGGATTAATGAATCTTAGACTAAACCCGATTATGAAAGTTTCCAGGAATTTGAAGTGGGGTCAGAAACGATTATCAACCAGGGATGGGGGCAGAGAAGATTGTAGATCTTAGAAGACCAACCCAACCTGACCCCAAGGTGGTAATTACCACAATAATTCCATCAAAGAATACTATAAAAGAACACCCCTTGCCCTGTCAAAATGCAGTTCTTGTCTTTCAAGACTGCCACCTGTCTGTCTATGCAGGCAGCTCTTGTTCCTTGTACTTCCCTCAATGAACTTCCCATGTGCCGAGGAATGGAAATGTCTGCTGAATTCTTTCTCAGAGGGACCCAAGAACCCTACACATCCACTGAACCTCATCATCTGAATCCCAATAACTGCACAACTCTGTGAAAGTACTTACTGCCTCTGAGCTGTACACTTAAAAGTGGGCAGAACATTAAATTCTATGTTAGTTGTATTTAGCCACCATTTAAAAAATAGAATGAAAGCAATTAAGAGGAAAAGAGAATGGGACTGGTATTTGAATTCTCTATCAGACTGGACTCCTTTTTGATGGCCTTGCCTGTTACTGCTGTTGCCTGAGGGACAACCGGGGAGCTTAAGGAGACGCCACCTGCTCCACTTTCTATTCCTTCCACTAATCCCTCCTGGAGCATTTGTGTTTGGAAATGCAACGGGGAAAGATAAGTATGTCCCCAAGGCCTTTATAATCCAGGTTGCCAGAGTTGCACTTTGCTTTAATAAAATTGTGACACTGCATTGTCCTCATCTGTGAAGAGGTGTTGGATGGCACTATTTAGGTTGTATTTGGGGCTGAGGGAAACAATGAGATGTCTGGAAACCTAATTTAAAGTTGCAAAATCAACAAGTGGCTGAAATGTGATACCTGCAGATGTATTCTTTAAAAAGACACTGTCTCTAGAAGAATATGGCTTGTCTGTTGTCTAAACATTCTTCACGGAAACAATAAATCCTCACCATGCCAGGGGAATTCTGCACTTTTTGTGAGGAACCACCAGGATGAGGATGAGGTAAACTACGTGCTGGCTACTGTTTCCTGAAGTAATGGAAGACAGATATAGCTAGTTCCTTAAGAAGGATGGGCTCGTCAGTATTGGAGACTAAAAGACAAACCTAGAACAGAACAGGCTTACAATGTTTTACCTTTGTTCAGGGTGACTGGAACAAAATACTATAGACTGGGTGCCAGATAACCTACAGAAATTGACTTCTCACAGTTCTGGAGGCTGGGAAGGCCAAGATCTGGGGCTGGCATGTTTGGTATCTGATGGGGGCCTGCTTCCAGGTTCATAGCAGTGTTTTTGCTGTGTCCTCACATGGCTGAAGGGGCAAGGGCCCTCTCTGGGTCTTTCTCAGAAGGGCACTAATCCCAGTGCAGAGGGCCCCGCCCTCATGGCTAGTCATCTGCCCAAAGCCCCACCTCTTCATGTCATCACAGTGGGAGGTTAGCACTTCAACACATGACTTTGGAGGATACACACATTCCATCTGCATCACACCAGTATGTAAAGGAGAATTTATTAAGAACAACTTATGGAAGAGAAGCATGATACTCAGGTGGGTCAGTGACTATAAGCTTGGATGGAGACTCTATAGCTTTCAAAAACCATAGTTTTTATGGTCCTGTTAATGTTTTTAGAGAGTGATCATTCTCAGGCAGTCTTCATCTGTTAAATTAATTCTTCACTGGGGAGGAGGAGGTGGGGGAGGTGAGTAGAGGTGAAGTGAGGCAAAGATGTGATATTTTTGGAACAGTGGGAGATACAAAGTAATTTCCTGATAAGATTGGTAGCCTTTCCTAAGTTAAACCTGGAAAAGTCAAAGCACATGGAATAGACTTGGAAGAAATGGGTTCCCAGCTCTTGTGCTGAATTCCAAGCATGTGTTCTGAGTACTCTCATAAAGGTTGACTTTAGGATAAGTGGAGAGGTCAGTTTTTGTGGAGTACATTATTTTGATCTGAGGTTTGTTTGTGAATTTTATAATAAAAGTAAACCAGAGTTTTCCTGTCACTTTTCCTGTGTGTGTGTGTGTGTGTGTGTGTGTGTTTGTTGGGGAGAGGGGGGCAATGCAACAAATCAGAATACAGCAAATTTTGAAAGGAAGTTTAGAAAAATTAAAGGCTAAGAATCATGAATTATTAACCTAATGTTGCTGAAGACAAATCTTTGTTTTTGTGGTGTTTTTTTTGTTTATTTTTTTGGAAAGGGAAAATGAGAAAATACAGTAGAAATGGTCTTTCCATTTGCTCTCATTTCTGTTTTCATTTATTTACTTTTAGAAGCTGTTGTAACAGGTATTTTCAAAGGGAGCTGTTATCGAGGGTAGCTGTGTTTAAGGGTGTGAGTACTGAGATGTCTGTTGGCCAGTGTTGTGAGAAATCTGCTCTCTGAACCTGGCTCTGGGCTGTTGAAAACAAAGAAGTCACATTTTCAGAAAGGCTACTTTTCATTGATCTGATTTCTTGGTTTTTAATTAGTAGATCAGAAGTCCTTTTTTTTTTTTTTTAAGTGGGCAGTTACACTGCCATTTTATTTTTCCTTACAAAATCAGGGGAATTTCTTTTTAAAATATGCTTTCCCCAGTGAATAAAATAACACATATTCAATGCAGAAACTTGGAAATTAGAAAAAATGGAGGTTCTGAAACACTTCTTCCTTTCAGGAATTCTCTTTTGTGGTTACTGTTGGTTCTTTTTGGATAAGCCTTGCCCTGCTGGCTTGCCTTTTCTCCACTCCACTGATCCTTTCTGCCTGTTGTGAAGGGCTGGCCAGGGACACCGCTGTCCTTCTGCATCTGGTAGAGGATTTGGGAGGCAGTCTCCTGAAGTTTTCTCCCAGTTAACTCCCTGTCTTTTTCATGGGAGTGGGGGCAGCTATACTTTGAATTTGGAGGACATTAAATTAAGTAGCTCGGGATCATAACTGCGGCAGCCCCTAACTTGTGACAGGGTTTGTGTCCAAGTCTGGGACTTGATCATCGTAGCCCTCTCGTAGCCCATCGTAGCTAAATCTTCCGAATACATCTGGGAGGAACTGGATCAGATTCTAGACTCACTGCTCAGTCGGCTTGTTCCTGCAACAAGTGCCACTTGGTTTGCTCAGGTGTAAGTGGTATTGACAGTTCTCAGATAAAATTATTGGACTTACCTGGTGCATAGCAGTCTCTCACAGAGTGTTCTCTCCATGGTCACACACACACACACACACACACACACACACACACACACAACTGCTTGTTTCTTCAGTTCAGAAATGTTTATTGAATCTCACTTGTGTGCCAGCCTTATTGCACTAAGTGCTGGATATCAAAAGGGCAAAATCCCTGCCTTCCGGGAACTCAGATTTGTGGGGAAGAGAGTGATAAAGCAAAATGCCTTAGTATGTGATATATTAAGTAATAGTAAGGACTGAGGAGAAAGAAATAAAGCACAGAAGGGGGAATATAGTGTGTGTGTGTGTGTGTGTGTGTGTGTGTGTGTGTGTTGGGGGAGAGAGAGAATATTAAATTTTTAAATTTGTAATGTAATTGCATATTTTCATGTAATATGTCTACACTTCAGCTGGAGGCCAGAACTCCCCCTCTGTTGAAATAGAAGTTTTCCTTTGTCCCTGGCGTGTTTCCAGGAGGAGGTGGGTTCTGGATCTTGCCTGGCTGGGAATGAAGGCGTCAGCTACAGGGTTTAGGGTTTGAGAGGTATGTGGGGGTGGGTGGTCTTTAGATATATGTGGCATGGTGATAGCTTAGATTAGTGTCAAGCATTCAATAAATTTTAGCTTTTATATGTTAACACTGTATTATGTCTTGTGTTATAAGGCTCAAAACTTTAAATAGAAACTGGAGGGGCCACTGTCTTGGTAGTACCTAGTGCTAGAAGCAGTAATTACGTAAGTGCCAAATTTGGAACATAGACAAAATGTTGACTTTCCCTATCGCCCCACCCCATTCCCCCCACTGGAGCTTCTCCTCAAATCTCCCATCTCCTTCTCTCCTCCCCCTTTGAATTCCCTGGAGACATTTTGGAGGAATTGGTTTTAAGGCAGGAACCATGGTTTAATATATCTCACAAAGGCTGTGTTGTGTGTTACTATCTATTCAATCAATAGGCAAAAGGAAGAAACCCTCTCATAGTGTAGTCTTGTTTCTAAAAATGTACTTGGGATAAAGGGAAGAAGACAAAAAAATCTGTCTAGTACGATACAGTACATGCTGCTTGATGGAAAAAGAACCTTCCTAAGTTCTCTCCTAAACTCTAGCCATATCTTTAGTGACTGAATTTGGGTTTTGAAGATACAGAGAAATCTGACATTCAGGGATATGAGCGTATTCCTTGTGGTGGTTTATTTTTCCACAAGTTACCTGCAGTCTCTCATTAATTCTCACTGGTGCCTCTTTAAGAAATAGGGATTCCGGGGCCTCCCTGGTGGTGCAGTGGTTAAGCGCTGTACTCTGGAGCTGTTGGCAGTGACGATGTGAGTTCGACGCCCGGCCAGGGAGATTCCCACATGGCGGGGCAGACCTCTCCTGCCTCGCCCGCTGCTCCCCTCAGCAGTGTATTTCCGTCCATCTGCCTGTTCTGCTCCCCACTCGGTCTCTGGTGAACCCTCTCACCTCCCCACGCCTCTGGCCTGTATCCCAGCTTGTATGCATAAATAAATAAATCTTAAAAAAAAATATGGATTACATTACTGGCAATAAAATTATACTTCAAAAACTTTACTGAAGGCTACTGATAATTATCTCAGTTTTCTATACAGTGTGAGTTGGTTTGGTGTGTTTTTTTTTTTTAAAGACTATTTATTTATACATACAAGCTGGGGTACAGGTCAGAGGTGTGGGGCGGCGAGAGGGTTCACCAGGGACAGAGCGGGGAGCGGAGCAGGCAGATCAGAAATACACTGCTGAGGGGAGCAGCGGGCGAGGCAGGAGAGGTCTGCCGCAACATGTGGGATTTTCCCCGGCTGGGCGTCGAACTCGCGTTGCTGCTGCCGACAGCTCCACAGCGCAGCGCTTAACCGCTGCGCCACCAGGGAGGCCCTGGTTTGGTGTTTTGTGGGCTAAATCTTCCGAAATCAGAGAAGCAGTGATGTATAATGGGAACTTTTAAGATTTGCATGGATCCAACTTAGAATGACAGCCCTCTCTCAACCAGTTATATGAAATTTGGGCAGACTAGTCTGTCCATCTCAGTTTTCTCATATGTGAAGTAACTTATTATTTCACAGGGTTGTTGTGCTGATTAAATGGATTAATATTGTATGAGTGTTTGGTACAAGGTAGATGCTAAAACTAAATCTGGTTGATTTGGCTTCTGTTCATTCTTAATATTGATTTTGAGGGACTCCAGTGAGATTGCTCAATTGATAAACATTGATTCTTAATGTTAGATTTTAATTGGTGTTACTTATTGAGTAGCAACTTGAATAGCTAAATAGCATAATGATGATGGTAGCCAGCTAGACCCTGTGAAGTGCTTTGTGTGTGTTTTCTTGGTTACTCTGAACAAGAACCTGTTAAAGACAGGTATTAAGGTGTTCATTGTGCTGACTAGGCACTGAGGTTTAATGCAATTAAAAGATTTAGAAATGAAAGAAAAATGTTAGGTTAAAGGGATCACTCTTTGTTGATCAAGATGCTGTGAGTTGAAAGCTTTTTATGAAAGAGGTGAGAGTTCAGCATTTTGCAGGCCAAAGCCAAGTCCGTCTCCTGTCCCCCGTTACTGCAACACCTGTTCATGCACACAGTGCCTGACCTTTGAATATTGACTGAACAGAATCCTAAAGGTCTGGTGTATTTGCACAGTCCAGGAAGTTTCTAAGTGTTTTCTTCTAAATTGATCTGTTCACCTGCAAGAAAACTGAATTACTGGTGATTATTTTTAGTTCCCACAGGAATGAGAGTCCAGCCTGTAATCTCTCCTTTGCAGGGAAGGAAATAGGCTAGAAAACCACAGCAGATAGTTTGGTCACCAGACACCCTGGACAAGCTAAGACATTAGTGATTTGTATTACATTCTCCTTCTGATTCTGCCGGTTGAGAATCTCAGGGCAGCAGGGACTGGCAGGGAATCAGCAGTTGGCTGGCTGGCTATACACCTCACAATATACAGCTTGATACACCCAATGCTTCAGTTAGTTGGAAATGAAAGATTTACAGTTCTAGGATGCAACGTAACTTTTCTCCCTTATAGCTGTTCTTGCTTTGCTGATGTTTTGGTAAATATGGAGGGAAGTTACTTTTATTTCTCAGTGTTTTAAAATAAGACCAAGGAGGCAACAACCAAGAAATGAGACCCAAAGAAGGAAAACTAGTTTTTACTTGTAAATTTAAATTTCCCTTCTTCTTTTCTACACTGAAAAGTTCAGAGTGGTTAACTGAAACACTCTAAAAATACCTTTTAGCAGCATACTAAAGTATTTTCTCTTTGTCTAAAATTAGCTGATTTGAGCTGTGCATTCTGGTTTTCTAAAGCCGCCCATTGGGTGCTTTAGCTACTTCTCTATAGTGTTATGAACTCCGGATAACATGCTTGATGGGGAAGCAAACTTGTAATGGCAATCTTTTACAGGAAAATGAAGAATATAACAAAATCTAGGCAAATTTTAGTTTAGAACCTACACAAGTGGCTTCTTCCCCTGTGCTCCCTTCTGTATCACCTGTAACTTCTTCCTGTGGCACCATTTCTAGGTCCCACCCCTACCTAAAGGATGGTTCCAATGCTCTGGCCACTGTTCTACCCCAGCACCTCCTACAGCTATTTGTTAACAGGTGCTCAACAAACATGTCTAGTGACAAAATCGGTCCATTTACTAAACAAGAAGAAAGGGAAAAAAATAGTTTGTTGGTGATGCCTGCATAGAGACTTATATTTTCACATGAAAATTAATAAGGAAGTGGGGACAGGAAAAAAGTGGAAAGAAACTAGTTGGGACGGGGATGTCCCACTACGGTTGCTAAAGTCAGGGTGTTGCGGTCCAAGCCGGATCCTCTAGCGCACTAGGTGAGAACAGCGCCACCTCCACCTGCCTTTCCTCCATGGGACGCCTGCAGGGCACTGCACACTTCTAGGGTGTGTTTTTGTTTTTAAAATGGTGTCTGTGCTTTCAGAAATGTGGTTTGCCTGCGTTAGTTGGGAAAACAGCATTTATTTTGTGGAAACAGGTACACTTGGTGAACAGTTTCCGTTTGTTAATGCCTGGAGATGTTTTTCAGTTTGTGCACACATTTTCTTCGTAACAGAAGTTCCTTGAAACAAGGAGGTCATAGCTTCTATGTTATTTATTTTTTACATAAATTAACCCGCTTATTACAGGCTGGCAATGTTTCAAATTGTGGAACTTCTACTGGTCTTTAGATTCCTTCTGCCATCTGATGGCGGCTTTACCGGGACCACAGAAGTTGTGGTGTCAGTCCATGTTAAAATCTTAGAGGTATGATTATAGCTGTCCTAAATTTCTTCTTGTGTTTTTTACACAGTCTACATTATTCATGTAGATGATGTGTTACTTTATGTTCAGATTAAAACAGATTAAGAATAAAATACAATGTAACTCAAAAACTCCTAAAAATTTAAAATGCAAATGATAAAGTTGGGGGGAGGGGGGAGAAATGTTCCCATTTTACACTTATTGGGAGCTGTTCAAGGAGGAGCAGGTTATATCCTGTTTCTCTGCCCTGAGTTCTGAATCAGCTGAGAAGGAAGATAAGAGTAAGGAAAATGGAGACCAAATCCAACCTTTGTTGATTATTACAGCTAAAGCTGATAAAAGCAGACTATGGTTTACCCTGTGAGCAGCAGCCTCTCTGAGACAGATCTTAAGTGTGGTGCTGGGGACAACCTCCCCTCTAGGGTCAGAGCAGGAAGTTGACCACCAGGTGAGGTTTGAGGACTGACTTTGCACGAATACCCACTTTATCTTTCCAGACGCCCTGAGTTCTCCTTCCTTGTCTGGGAAGGAGATTGCTCGGATGGAGAGAGGAAGCCTTTCCTATTCAGAGGTGAGAAAAGGAGAGGTTAAGTACTTTCTCCTTACGTTACAGGGCAATCTCAATGTGAACTGGGTTGCCTGACTGTGGGTCCTCACCCGTGCACATAAAAGGGACTTAAAATGAGCCTCAACTGCAGGCACACACAAAAAGGTTAATAAAGGGTTTATTTACAAAAAGGGGGAAATGAAGAAAGGAATGACTCTGGGAGAAAGATAAATTGGCAAATGAGTCCTATCAGTTATGCTGAGCTGGAACCCCAATAGTATGCTGAAAGTTGGTGAAAAACCAAACACCCCCAAGCCCACATGTCTGGTTATATACCAGATCTGGCTGCTTAACTCCACCTTCAGTTCCCAGCAATCTTCCCTTTGGTGGTGATGACATTATGGGATTTGTAGTCCTTGTGACTTGGATCTCTTTGGTCTGGGCTGGGAGTGGGCTCCATAAAACCTATTTGTGGAGTTTGTTCAGGACATCCTCTCCCCCAACTCTTAGGTCACACAGCTAGTTGGTCAGTTTTCTCCTGGCCTATAAAAGCCATTTGGGGCTGGTTTAGGAGTTGGCAAGGCCTCTGTTCACATTCTGCCCTATGATCTTAGCCTCAGTTTATGCATCTGTACAATGGGGTCATATCTCCACATAAGAGCTTTTTGGATGGTTACATGTGTTGGATAGATCTAACATGTGTTGAATAACTGGGCTAGTACTTGGCACTCCATTTGCTCATAATCAGCAATGCAAACATTACCCAGCCAGCTGGCAACATTCACCATTCCCTTTGTTCTTTTAAATTCTGACTTGGGGCCTCAAAATTTGGCATTGGAGAGTGATTCTCAGTGGAGTGGAACTTGAAAAATGGACTATTTTAATTTTGATCTTTTGGAAGGCAAAAATTTGTTCCTAAGGAAGTAAAGCTTTAAATTGAAAGAATTTTACATATCATATGGACTGTAAGGAAAATTTCCGTTGCACCTGGAATTGATTTTGTAGTCAGGATTTGAACAGTGTGGCCTATTTACCTCGCAGGACAAATGTCTTTTAATTCCAAATATTCTCACTCATTTTCAAGGACCTTCTTTAGTGGGTGTTGTAAAAAGATTTGTTAGGTGTGGTTGAGGACTCATGAAAATGTCCCTGGGAGTGAGAGTCGGTGGTCTAAGTGAAGGAGTGAAAAAGCTGATGCAGTCACATCTTTGTTCTGGACCAACGTGTGTGAAATGTGATGTATCCTTCTTGTCTTCACATTTCCTTAGAAGTAGAGATGAAACAGTTCCTGTGCCCTCAGGGAGGCTGTTGTTTCAAGGGAAGCCACGTGGGGCGCATATCCTGTGGCTGTTGAATACAGTGCCACCGCCCTCCTCTTTCAGTGTCTGCTGCTTGCTTCCTGGCCAGATCTTTAGTTCGTGGAGAACAGCTGTGAGGCTGTGTCCACACAACTTTGATCCACAGGTTTTTTTCAACCCCCCTAATGCTAATAGGTCCGTTAAATTAAATTTACTTTCTTCCAGATTAGTTTTTACTTTTATCCAGTTTCCAGTCCAGATATTGCCCCGCCCCACTGCTGCTGCTGTACTGATCTGACCCAGGGGGTGGGGAGAAGGTGGGGGCGGGCCAGGTCACTGACTCCCTTCGTTGAGGAAAGGTGGGGCGCAAGGGCACTTCCTCCAGGCCTTTGGACTTCCTGTGTAAGCTGGGAGGAAAATGAGCTGGTGTGTGTGTGTGTGTGTGTGTGTGTGTGTGTGTGTGTGTGTACACTCAGGTTATACAAGCAACACAAACACTCCTGCACAACAAAGACAATTTAAATTGCTGTAACTTACTAAAAATAAATTACTGGCAGTTCAATCCCCAGAGCAACTGAAGGGTAGCTTTTAATAATTGGTTGACAGGGTGATGTTAAACAATCTAGCTTTCATTGGGACAATCCTTGGGAAAGACAGCCACTCTCTACCTAAGAAATGTCTGCTTTGCCCTGCCAAGCACTTTCAGGCATCGATCTGTGACAGCACTTGACTGACAAAACAAAGGAAAATGGACAGCATCGCTCATTGATCCCTCTCTTCTCACTGGCATTGCTGTTTCTTGGGGGGTGGGGGGTGGTGACTTCAGTGGGCACATCAAAGTGTGTCATTTATGCTGACAAAGCATTGAATTATTTTGTGTTTGCTTTTGTTTCCAAGGCTTTGTCCCCTCCAAGATTTATTTATTTAGTTATGCATACAAGAATTGGAGTGTAGGCCAGAGGTGTGGGGGATGGGTGAGAGGATTCACCAGAGACAGAGTGGGGAGCAGAACAGGCAGATCTACTGGAATACACTACTGAGGGGAGCAGTGGGGGAGACAGGAGAGGTCTGCTGTGCCATGTGGGAAGCTCCCTGGCTGGCGATAGCTTGTCAGGAATGAGATGCAACCCTGAGCCACCAGGGAGACCCACCAAAGCTATTTTTAAAAAAAGAAAATCAAAAACCCTGTATAACTGACTCTGGAGAAGTTTTTGAAAATCTCACATAGAGAAAAAAACTTCCACAAATTTCACTAGTCAGGCATAACATTTTGGAATCTTTTTTTTTTTTTGTACTCTTTAGGCACATGTTTGTCATATTAGATATACAGTTTCTCCTGTTTTTCTTTTTTTTTCATTCAAGACTCTTTTCTGTAGGTTTCATGTTAACTCCTGTTTGATTCCTATGAAATAGGAAAGTATTTGGCCATTTCCTTAATGCTGCAGTTTCTAATCTTTAAACCAATTCTTTGTGGTCCTGGTCAGATTATTAATTCTCTAGCAAGCTTCCAGTTGTACCACATGCCTCCAAATCCTGGTTGAATACTGTATTTCAAAACCTAAGTCTCCAGAAGCTGGGGATGCACAAACCGGAGGGTCTCTTGGCTGCTTTCACTGACCTCAGCACATCTCTTCTCCTCCTCCCCCTCCCCCTCCTCCTCCCCCTCCCCTTAATTGGCTTTGAATCAGACAGACCTGAGTAGAACCATATGTAGCCCCTGCACTAACTAACTTCATGTCCTCGGGCACATTGATTCTTCTAGGCCTTCATTTTCCTCTTTGTAAAAAAGGGATAATGGAGTAGCTGGTTACAGGGTTATTCTAAGACTTCTGAGTCAGGTTGTGGAGGGTGTGGCTTGATGTCTGCAACTTGGTGAGGGTAAGACTGACCAAGGGAAGCTGTGGCCGTTTTTCCCCCCTCCTCCCCTCTCCAGGGATTTGGGTTGGCTAAATCTGTCCCTCTGGTTTTGGAAGCGGGACCAGAATGGGGAGGTATATTGACAAGACTTTTTTTCCCCTTGTAAATATAAAGTTCAACTGCTTCAGGTACTGCCGGAATTCCCAAAGGCAGTGGGTCCAGGCTGGGATTGAGCGCCTTGATTGAGTTCAGTGAGGTGGGGAAGGTGGGCTGGGGTACATGGGTATTCTTTTCATGGCAGGGGGTGTCTGCCTCCCTCGTCCTGCCTCTTTTGGTCTTTCTCTGGGTGTCCCCAATTCACCCTGCGCACTGACTCTGAACTAAACTTTGTTCCTGATGCTCTCGAGGACTTGGCATTTCTTTTCTTTTTTTTTCTTTAAAGATTTATTTATTTATGCATACAAGATCTGGGGTGTAAGCCAGAGGTTTGGGGGGTGGTGAGAGGATTCACCAGGGACAGAGTGGGGAGCAAAACAGTCAGATTGACTGAAATACACTGCGGAGGGGAGCAGTGGGCGAGGCAGGAGAGGTCTGCTGCACCATCTGGGAAGCTCCCTGGCCAGGAGCGAACTTGTGCTGCAGTGGCTGCGATAGCTTCATAGCCTGAGACTTAATCCCCTGCGCCACCAGGGAGGCCTGGACTTGGCATTTCTCACCCCATCTACAATTAAGCAGGAGGGCAGAAGAGGATTTCTGTAGAGAAGAATATCATTAGAAATTGCTTATGTGAGGCTTTTCAAGGTTCGAATCTACATGATTTTTATTAGACTTGCTCTCATATCTTTTCATTACTCCAGAGTACTTGTACCTCCTGATAGGAAGGTGCGGCTATTTGCCTCAGATAAAGCCAACACCTGGGGCTGCACTTGTGAAAGTGATGGCTGCTGAGGTGGGGCGAATAGGCAAGTGTCCTGTGTGTGCCTTTGTCTTCACAATCATTGTCCTTCTGGACTGGTGGGCAGCAGAGCTGCTTCTTCCTTTGTTCCCCATGTATTGCCTGTGGCAGGAGAATGAGTCCTTGTGCACTTGGTACTTCAGCCAGTCCTTTTAAGGGCTATGAGCAGACTTAATCAGAAGAACCATCTTGAGTGGAGTGTAGGGCAGAGGGGAGGAGAATTCGGCAAGAGGGGGTGGATTGAATTAATGGGAACAAGAGTGATATAAAACAGTTTAACTCTTGTGGCTCCTTTTAATTGTGTTGCCTGAAAACATAGAATCTAAGTTGTTTTTAACACTCTCTTTATGTGGTGGTAACTTAGACTCCATATTATAATTGCCAAGGAAGAAGACACCAAATCTTTCAGATAAGTTTGCTTATGATAATTTTTCTTGGCATGCTGGCCTACAGAAATTTCTAATTTCTTGAAACACTGTTCAAGTTAGATGAAAGCTGGCAAAGTGATGATTCCACTTTCTTGCAAGCCTCTGCCCTTATTTTCAGGTTTCCTGCTGGTGGCAGTGGCAGAGGTGGAGCTGGAGTGACCTGGAGCCTGCTGAGTTTCCCAGATGGACCCCACCTGCCCCTTCCTTAGTCGCTGCAGCATTCCTTCATGCTTCCTGTCTAGCTCACGCTAAATGAGCCTGCTCATTTCCTCTCCGGAACTGCCCCTGTCACCAACTTTTAGTAAAGGATATGGCAGTCCTGAGACCTGACTTCCAAACCCTGACCTTCCAAAGACCCTCTGGTCTCCTTGGGCTAACCTGAATAAGGACTGTGGTTGGGTCCAGGGCCTCAAAGGTAACTGCTCTTAGCTAGGGGAATGGGCGACCCTTCCATCCTTGCAGTGAGATGTTTCAGTCTAAATTTAGGGTGGGCCTCCTATCACCACTCACCATTGTAATATCAGTTTCACTTCCATCTGGCTTCTCAGCCATCACTTTTATTTCTTTTCTAGTTAATTTTCCTAATCCCTTTCTTAATGCAGACTTTGTTTTGGGTACTTGATTAGGGTTGTGTAGGTGGTATGGATTATTAGAAAACTTAGCTGAAAGGGACCATAGAATAGTGTTATCTTTAATAATAAGAAAAAAGACAAGCCCCAGTTTGCTCCAAGTTTCTGGCTCTTCTAGGAATGTCGACTGAAAGCAAATATTTTAATTAAACATTGAAAGAAAACACATTGGGAAGCATACAGAAAAGGCAGCTGATGCTAGATCACTTATAAAACAAAACCTCAGGGAGTCTATCAAAAATGCACCTGAGGTCACATTTTGCTTTTTTAAATTTCTCGTTGGATTTCCTGTCCCAGTGCACATGAACGTGAGAGCTGCTGAGAGGGGATGCAGAGGAGGACAAGCCTCAGGAGAGCCAGAAAGCTCAGGGATGGTCCTCTGGCCGCTTCTCATCTTCTTGCTTGAATCTCTTCTATCACCAAGCAGTGCCAAGTAGCTGATGGCCTGTGACAAGACCACCCAGCCCCGGCTTTTTTTTTTTTTTGGCCTGTTGAGCTAATTAATGCTCTTTTAAAAGTAATCAGGAGCCCCTGAGGACATGCCTTCCTTTGAAAGCTAAGATTCCATAGCTGCTTCCATTTTGATCGAGACCTCAGAGAGGCTGGCTCAGGCCAGGCTGCTGACTCACCTGTGGCCACATTCTTCTTCTAGTAATCAAATCTGATTAGCCGGATTTGGATGTGCTTGGTTGTGAGGTCTCTAATAATCATTCCTTTCTTTGTTACCTTGCTCACCTAGAATTTGAAGAAAGTTAAACCAATTGAGAAAAGTATCACCTTTCAGAAATGAAGAGATCTTAATTGAGTCCCTTGGAAAACATACCCAACTGGCATTTCTGAGTCTGAGTGTAATCTGGTATGCCTTGAGGTTGGGACCTCAGGCTGGGGCACTCTGGGGAGACTGGGACACCTCCAAGTTTGTTTTCTGGCTCCACATAAATGAGTGGCTGTTTGACGATTGGCACACGACCGGGGTTTAAAAGTACAACCATATAGGGTATGGTGGACTGGTAACCAGGGGGTTTAAAAAGTGAGGTCATGGGAGGCCCAGATGAAACTCTTTTAAGTGTATCACAACTGCAATTAATCTTATTAACATGCTGGGCCTGTGCCGGCTTTCACTGCCCCGGGTGTGTGAGGGTATTTAAGGGGCACGCTTTGAAGGACTCTTTTTTTGTTGATGCAGATAGATAGTAGAAGCATATAAAATGTTGTCTCTGGTATGGTATTATAAAGGCCTTTTGTGCCCCTGCAGATTCATTCAGCTTTGAGAAGCAAAAAAAACAACAACAAAACAAAGCTTCGTGCAGATTGATAAGACCTACAAAAGAGGATTGATTGCAAATGCAGTCGTGTAGCTGTGGGCTCTATGATCAGATAGGATCAGCTGAGACAGAATGGAGCCCCTCTGGTGCCCTGCATCCAGCTAGTTCCAGCCCAGGATTCCGGAGTGAAAGATTTAAAAACATTGCCCTGTATGTAGTTAGGAGGCAAGAGTAATAAACACAGGAAGAAACAAAGGGGCAAGGCGCTGTAGATGCCAAATCTGAATCTGTGGGGTGGCAGAGGGGTTCCTAAGACAGAGAGTAACGGCCCTTGTGGTTAGCACGGTTTCCTGGGGGAGTGGCCTTGAAGATGGGATAACAAAGTGAGGAGCTGGGGCGTGGTGCATGTGGTGCTCTTTGGGGGAGACTTAAGCATGGCTCACTGGCAGGGGGTACAGTACTAGGAGGTGAGGCTGAAAGAATTTAAAAGCAATACATGGTACAGAATGGTATCTCTTGCTCCCTCTCAGCCTTCCCTTCCCTCTGCCTGTCTTCCCCACTCCCTCATTTGCATTAAGAGAAAGCTATCGGACAGCATTCCATCTGTATAAGGCTGCTGCCTAGTTCTATTTCTGAAGTCCATTTTTTTAGAAGCCATCCAAAATACCCACTTCCCGTCTGCTCTTCTCTTTGTTGTTGTTTAACAAGTAGCCTTGGGGACAAGGAGATTGTTTAAAATTGTGGTTTGGGAGTGCTAATATCCTCTAATGAGTACAGAGTCCACTCACTAATGAATAATTAATAAGAGAAAAGAAATACCTGTTCCTGTATAATATACTCATTTGCTTATAATTAATGAATGTCACGCTTGTAACGTTACCATAAGTCTTCAAGTTTCCTTGCTGTGTGCTTATAGGACTTTCTTTTTTTTTAACTACCGAGCTTCCTAGAGCTGTAGCTTTCTAAAATTATTGGTAATCTCCGGGGTGGGGGGCAGCTGGGGGGGAGATGAGAGGAGGAGGAGGACTAGGACTCTTTCTGTTCACAGAACAACTTTTTTTTTTTAAAGAGTTATTTATGCATACAAGAGTTGGGGTGTAGGCCAGAGGTGCAGGGGGTAAGAGGATTTGCCAGAGACAGAGTGGGGAGCAGAACAGGCAGAACTACTGAAGTATACTGCTGAGGGGAGCAGTGGGCAAGACAGGAGAGGCCTGCTGTGCCATGTCAGTCAGCTCCGTGGCCGGGGAACTCAGGCTGCACTGACTGCAGACAGCTTCATGGGGCTGAGACTTAACCCCCGCCCCACCAGGGAGGCCCCTGTCCACAGGACATCTTGATGGAGGGTTAATATTCCTTGGTTCAACCAGGAAGTGTGTTGTCCTTGTTCTTTCAGCTACCCCATTTTTCCATTTACTTTCCTAGCCCGAGATAGCAGTGCTAGATCTCTGGACACAAGGAAGATGAGAGGGCCACACGGCATCACCTCTTCTTTGCTATTAGAAGCATGAACAGCAAACACCTCACAGATGCAGTGAAGAGTTGGCTACACAGCAAGCTGAATTCTTGGGCAAGATGAGTCCCTACATCATCACATAAATGGAAATAAAGCCCAAGTTCTATAACCTGCCATTAAAAAAAAAAAAACCTCACTTGGCAGGGGAAATAATCTCAACCCTAGTGTGGCCAGGGTGAGTCAGCATGTCATGGCCATACACCAAAATAAGCGCTAATCTCTAGACATGGCACTGGGGCTGGTTTCCACATTGGCGCCATGAGAACACGACAGCAAGCAGAACTTTGCAGGCCAAGAGCAGCGGAGCCCAACATCACAGGAACAAGTGTCTGAGTCTTTCCCTCAGGGTAGCGTCCTGCTTGCTTTAGAACATTGTCTCTTGAACACATAATTGTGCATGGCCATCTTTCGCATTTTTCCTTCCCTGTTCTGCCATTGCACCTCGTGTACAATATGGCCAAGAGTCACATTGTACATACAGTACCTTGAGCTGCATGCGACTGTTTGAAGTTATTTAAAACAAAATAAAACTTAATGTTCATTTCTGCATTTCAATTGCTTAGATGCTCAGGTGCCACGTGTAGGCTGGTGGCTACTCTTGGACAGCAGAGCTCCAGAGCATTTCCTTCCTTCTGGAACAATCTGTTGGGTAGTTGGGTGGATGTAGCTCTGCCGTGCTGATCTTTATTTGAGAAAACTTTTTATTGGCCCTCTCAACAACTCTGCCTTTTTATGTACTTTAGAGATTATGGTACTGAATGTGGAGAACATCAAAGAGACATGGAAAGTGTATCCAGGGTGGGCCTCCCTGGTGGCACAAGGGGTTAAGTTTCAGCACTATGAAGCTATTGGCAGTCACTGCAGCACGAGTTCGATCCCTGGCCAGGGAGCTTCCCACATGGCGCAGCAGACCTCGCCTGTCTTGCCTGCTGCTCCCCTCAGCAGTGTATTTCAGTAGATCTGCCTGTTCTGCTCCCCACTCTGTCTCTGGTGAATCCTCTCACCACCCCACACCTCTGGCTTACACCCCAGCTCTTGCATGCATAAATAAATCTTAAAAAAAAAAAGTGTATCGGGGCTGTCCTCTGAGGCCCTTCTCATTACCCATTCATTTGAGTTGAACCAGATGCCTTCCAGGCTAAAAGAACCCTCTTAGCACTTTAATGGATTAACTCTGGATGGTGGCCCTTCCTGTGTTCATTCCAGGATTTCCACTTTGCACACCTAAAAGACATCCTAGGACAGTTTTTTCTGCCTTAAAATTTATTCAGGACCATCTGACTTGACTTGAGGAAAGTTTCTTGTGAGCCCCCAAACTGCTTGCTTTCTAGTCCCTAGAATTATTTGCTTAATAGCGTGATGGAATGCAAGCCTGCTTTGGTTTGCCTGTAGGCCCTTCCTTGATTGCAGGGGAAAGATCTCTCCCAGAGAAGATTTTTCTGTTTAGGTTAGGTTCATAATACTTTATTTGATATCTTTATTGAAACAGAGCCCAGAAGGAAGATGTCTAAAATAATCTTTGCCAAGACTCCATTCTGCTTGAACCATCCCTGAATTCCCCATGAAGCAGTGGCGCTCTGCTCCAACAAAGTGTGATCTCAGGATGAAGGGTGTTTGAGTCTTTGTTCTATACACAATACGATGACACTGACATTTGTTCTGTCTGCATTGCACTGGGTACCTTGGTCTGTTGGAACATCAGTAGGTAACTGCTATTTCTACAACTAGGGAGGAGATGAAAAGTAGGAATTTGTGAGTTCGGAACTAGCCTCACTTAGAGAAAACACCTGTTGGTGGTATTTATTTACCTGTTGAGTTTACACTCACACAGATTGCACCCCCAAAATAGCCAGGTGTTAGAGCAACTCCTGGAGGGGGGGACAATTACAGGGATGATGGCTCTGCTCAATGTCTGTCATGCCCCAACCAGACCATCAGTTTCTGCAAATATTTTTCCTTATTCAGAGTCTGTGCTATTTACATTTTAGGAATTGGGGAGAAGGGTCAGTAGTTCTCTTTATTATAGAGGTCTATGATGCAAAAACAAAACAATCCCCCTCCAAAAACAAAAACAAAAACCCACCATCTAACCCACAAAGGTGTGGAACAGGAGGAACAAGACAAACTAGACAAGTCAGTTAACCAAGAGGGATAGAAAGGCAGGGACACAGCTGTCCCTCCCTGCTTTAAAATGCTTGGCACCAGTAGGCACTCAATAGTTGTTGAATAATGGGTGTATTGTATTTTCATAACAGTTGTATAAAGTACATATTGTTTGTACATTTTACAGAGATGAGAAAACTGAGATTCAGAGAGGTTAAGTAACTTGCTTTTGGCCACACAGCTAGAACATGGCAGAGCCTTGACTCAGGGCTAAGTGTGTCTGACATACACCACATGCGTTTGCTGGGCTAGACCAGATGGAGCAGCAGGGGCATCTTCGTTGTCTCTCTCTCAAATAGGTACTCTGGGGTGCTTTATATTTGTTTTGCTGTTACATATTTAAAGTTTTTTAATTTTGATATAATTTCAGATAAGTTAGAAGAGTAAAAAAAAAGTATAAACAACTCTTCAGATTCTTAGCTGAGATTTGTAGAGGGGTGTAGATTCTTAGAAGATCTTGACTTGTAAGCCACTTTAATGTGGGATGGGGCCATGATGATGTGTAAGGAGGCCAGTGCATCCGTGAGGTGTAGGGTGTGGCCCTCGTGAGAACACTCACTGGTGAAAGAAAAACAACAGGCTTTTACACCACCCAGCAACTAAAGCTGACCCAAGAGCAGCCCTCAAAGGCTTGCTGGATGAAAATGAGAAGAGTCTAGGGCTTATAATTTGCATGGGAGAACTCTCCCTCCCAGAAACTAGAGGGTTTGGGGGAATATAAAAGCAACATGGCCTATAAAAAGATGACCTGCACCTTGCCAGACGCTCAGGCTTGGCATTGTATGCTCTCGCTAGCTGCCAAGACCAATAAGCCAGGCTCTCACAGACTGCTATTCCCCCATGCCATTTCCCCTCCTAGCATGTTTACGCGCCATGTTTTATCTGGTCCACACCTGCCACACAGGTGCTCCTAACCCTCTCCTCTTTGCCCTCACCCTTTGAACCTGTTTGAGCCTTCTTCTCCCTTCGAGGTTACATTCTTTTTCTTCTTTCCAGCTATGTCCTCAAAGGCATTGTATTTGGAGGAAGGGCCGGTGGAATCTTTCCTCCTGAGAAGAGAAGAGGGTCTCTTCTAAAGGGGTAAATAATTTACCAGTTTTCAAAAATAGACTTTCTCTATTTCGAAACCACTGCTCCAAGGCCAGAGCCTGTGGCAGCTGTGCCTTTCCGGCTGCTACCAGACACCTCCACACCGAAACAGCTCTTAGTTATCATTTTGGAGTCTTTTTCTTTGACATTCCTCACTCATACTTAACCTGTGCCAGAGAGTAAGCACATGGTGGTGCCTGACAGCCCCACGCCTCCAGGCCCAGGCAAGTGCCTGGTACATAGCAGCTCAGCAAATATTTGATGAATAACCCCACCTTGGCCTGTGGCCTTGTGTCTGAGTGCTGTGTGGGTCGATTTAAAAATACAGGATCACAGAGGTGAATAGAACTTAAGCTCTCATTACAATCAGCAGACCTCTCTCGTTGCACCTGCTACTTAGCAGTATATTTCAATAAATCTGCCTTTTATGTTCTTCACTCTATCTCTGGTGAATTCTTTTACCTTGTACCTCAGACCTACACCCTAATTTTTCCCCACAGCAGTAACCACACTCTACTCCACATCTCTCATGTGAATTCACTGCCCAGTGGCTATAAAGATGAATAAAAAGAACCGGGAGGAGGAAGGGGGAGTTCTCATCACAAGAAAAAAAGCAACAACTCTGTTTTGGTTTGTTTTTTAAATATTTATTTATTTATGCATGTAAGAGCTGGGGTGTAGGTCAGAGGTGGGGGGTGGTGAGAGGATTCACCAGAGACAGAGTGGGGAGCAGAACAGGCAGATCTACTGAAATACACTGCTGAGGGGAACAGCAGGCGAGACAGGAGAGGTCTGCTGTGCCATGTGGGTCAGCTCCCTGGCCTGGGATTGAACCCATGCTGCAGTGGCTGTGGATAGCTTCATAGCACAGACACTGGACCCTCTAGGCCCAACAATTATGTTAACTGAACTTATTGTGATGAATACTTTGAAATATATTCTTACATTATAACTTTGTACACCTAAAATGAATGAATGTGTTAAATGTCAATTACATATATCCCCACACCTATGAAATGGGAAGTCTGTTACTGTGTACCTCATAGTGTATGCTTTGAAGATATTTGCACAGTTAATACTGAAATATTGAAACAAAGACTCATTTTTTCTTTCAACTATTAGCTTGCTGTTGGATTAGCTGTAGTCAGCAAATTGCAGATTGGGAAAATAGGGCAAATAGATGCTATGTTTTAAATTTATTTGGAAATAGTCATTGAAGCTTCTGGAAGTTATTTTATCCACAGCTCACCTCCCATCCCCCAACTGTACATCAAAAAGAAGATTGACTTGAGGTTTAACATGGGCAGCTAGACTGCTCCCAAGGAAGTGTGAGACTCTCCTGAAGCCAGGAACTAGACATACAGCAGGCCCCCTCTCCCATGGGGGATATGTCCCAAGATCCCCAGTGAATGCCTCAAACAAGGCTTGTATCCAAACTCTAAAATGGAAAAACTGTGTCTTTTCCTATATGTACATATTTCTGGTAAAGTTTAATTTGTAAGTTAGCTCAGTAAGATATTAACAACAACTAATGAAACAGTTATAACTGTGCTGTAGTAAAGGTTATGTGAATGTGGTCTTGCGCTCTCAAAATATGTCATATTTTCATATTGCAGTTGACGGAAACTATGGATAAGGGAGTACTACTGTGTACTACTGTGCTGTCTTTTACTGAAACTTTTCTATTATTTTCCATTCACTAGCTTCACCAGGATGGGGCTGGAATGGAAAAATTACTGATAAAAGAGCACACCCCTCTTGGCCTAAAATCAAAGAACCTGAGTCTTGAATGGATTCAGAGCCATTTTCTACTCTGTAAGGGGGTATATGTAAGTTCTCTCGAACCTGCTTGATAACCTCGAGCTGTGGCAGGTATGATGTTGTGGCTCCAAGGGGCATCTTCTCAAAGGTTTTATTTTGGGGGATAAATGGGATTGGTAGTGGGCATGACTGAGGGGTGGTGCCCAAACTGTTAAGGGGAAAAACCCATGTTACCTCTTCAGAGGGTTCATGCCCACCCATGTACATGAAGGCAATGTGATCAAACTTCAGTGTGCCAAAGACTTTTAATCATGAGAGGTTCAAGGAAAATACAGAGGAAAAAGAGGGGTAGGAGACAGAAGGATTTCAAAATAAGGATTCCTGATCAAACTCCAAAATCAACCATCCCCTCATGGGCAAAGGTTCAGCCAGACAGGCGGGGCCCAAAGTGGAGTGGGCAAGGCCCCAGAGCAGAGTCACCAGGGGAAAGAATCCACGGCATCTCCCTGCAGGAAACACAAGCAAGAGGTTAGGCAGGGCTCAGAGCACTGGGAGAGAAGGAGAAAATTAAATTCAAAATTTACCACTCAAATTGAATCTATCTTGAGGTCAAGATGGCAACTGCCATGGTCTCTTGAGAGCGGGATCGTGCTGTCTGCCAATGTGCTAAAGATGGGGATAAAAGACCAGGAGAAGCAGCTGCCCTTGTGACTTCCGTCCCTATCCCTGTTCCCCATGACCCCCCCACTCCACCCCAGCAGCCCTTGTTCAGGAAGCCAGTCCAGTTCACAACATGGCAGTTCAGTTGTAGTGCTGCTTTTTTTTTTTCTTAAGATTTATTTATTTATGCATAAAAGAACTAGGGTGTAGGGGCCTCCCTGGTGGTGCAGCGGTTAAGCACTGAGCTGTGGAGTTGTCGGCAGTGGCAACACGAGTTCGACGCCCGGCTGGGGAGATTCCCACATGGCGCGGCAGACCTCTCCTACCTCGCCCGCTGGTCCCCTCAGCAGTGTATTTCCTTCGATCTGCCTGTTCTGCTCCCCACTCTGTCTCTGGTGAACCCTCTTGCTGCCCCACGCCACTGGCCTGTACCCCAGCTTGTACGCATAAATAAATCTTTTTTTTTTTTAAAGATTTATTTATACACACAAGCTGGGGTACAGGCCAGAGGCGTGGGGCGGCGAGAGGGTTCACCAGAGACAGAGTGGGGAGCAGAACAGGCAGATCAGAAATACACTGCTGAGGGGAGCAGCGGGCGAGGCAGGAGAGGTCTGCTGCACTATGTGGGATTCTCCTGGGCTGGGCGTCGAACTCGCATCGCTGCTGCCGACAGCTCCACAGCAGCGCAGCGCTCAACCGCTGCGCCACCAGGGAGGCCCCGTATGCATAAATAAATCTTTAAAAAAAAAAAAGAACTGGGATGTAGGCCAGAGGTGTGAGGTGGTGAGAAGATTCACTAGAGACAGAGCAGGGAGCAAAACAGGCGGATCTACTGAAATACACTGCTGAGGGGAGCAGCAGGTGAGACGGAAGAGAGGTCTGCTGCACCGTGTGGGAATCTCCCTGGCCAGGGATAGCTTCATAGGGTAAGACTTAACCTATTGCCCCACCAGGGAGGCCTGTAGTGCTGCTTTTAAGCACCTGAGAAGTTGACTGAGCGCTGCATGTGTAACAAGACTTTAGGTTCTATTCAAGGGAGCGCAAGCAGAGAGGAGCTGTTTTAAAAACTGAACTTGGTCTCTAAAGTAGTTAGGTTGTCTCTTGACAAACCATTTGGCACCCGTGAACCACAGTGTCCCTGTCTGTATCATGGTGATGCTAATTACCTCATCACTGGGAAGGACCAAGTGAGGGCACTGGGTGGAAGGAACTGCGTCTCAGGAAGAGTTGGCGTTGCTTTGGGGTCAGGCTTCAGGTATGTTCCATCCCTTCCACAGAAGTTAGGTTTATATTGGCTGGTTAATTGACCTCTTAAAACTTGGTCTCATCTGAAAACTGGAGTCATAATACCTGCCTGGTTAGATTGCTGGTGGAATTAAATGTGTGGTGCAAATTAGATGCCTGGTATACTTGGCTCTGAGGGTCACCGTATGCTGAAGTTTGGCCGTCTATGATCACGTACTAGCCTTTGTGTAATGTTCTACTGGTTGAGCCCTTTAGACAATAAACCTTTAATGATTCTTCACAATGATTCAAGCATTTAACTAGGGGTGGGAGGTTGAGAGGGTGCTTAAGGGAAGTCTGCTACTTGCGTCTTAATGTGAAGATTTGTTTGGCAGGTGAAATTGGTATAATTGGACAGGTTGGTAATTTGTGCCAGTGAATGCTTATCAATGACCATACTTTTTGTTTTGTTAATAAATATATACCTGTAAAGATGATAAAAGTGATAGAATTTGCTAAAGAGAGCTTTTGGTGTGTGTCTTCAAATATTGTTTGCAATATAAACAGCCAATCCAGCAGGTACTCTCAGGGAGAGGTGTTTTTGCAGATGGGAAAGTTAGCAGAGACAGTTTTGCAAAATAATGATTAATGAAATGTTGCTTTTAGCTTCTGACAAATTGGTTTCTCACAAATTGATGTGATGCATCTCTTAAAAGATTGTAGTTTGAAGAAATTGAAATCATAACTTATAGATGATACTGGAGAGTTTAGGGGGTTGGAGGAGATGAATTCAAGGTAAATTGCTCAATGGTTGTTCTTGTGTGGAATGTGAAAAGAATCCTGGCTTATCTACATTTTTTCTGATTACTCATGTGTGGCATGTCTTGTTTTTTTTTTCCTAGGATGTGGAGAAGGAGAAGGAAACCCACAATTACCTCAGCAAAGAGGAAATCAAAGAGAAAGTTCATAAATACAATTTAGCAGTTACAGACAAGTTGAAGATGACCTTGGTAAGCACCCGTAATACTTTAATGTAGTATTATACTTTATTTTAAAAAAATTTTTTTAAAGATTTTATTTATTTATGCATACAAGCCGGGGTACAGACCAGAGGCATGGGGCGGCGAGAGTCTTCACCAGAAACAGAGTGGGGAGCAGAACAGGCAGATTGACGGAAATACACTGCTGAGGGGAGCAGCGGGCGAGGCAGGAGAGGTCTGCTGTGCCATGTGGGAATCTCCCCGACCTGGTGTCAAACTTATGTCACCACTGCCAACAGCTCCACAGCTCAGTGCCTAACCGCTGTGCCACCAGGGAGGCCCTATTATTATACTTTAGACACATGTCACAAGACAAATCTAAGTTGTTGGTATGTTTCAGAATTTCTGAAAAGCACTTGCAGAAGTTTAACGATCAATGTATGCAGTACAGGAAAATGAAATACTTCTTCAACTTCCGAATTAAAGCTGCATTTTGAAGTAAATTTATCTAGAAATCAGTCAACATTGTATTTTAAAAGATTTTTGTGACACAATCCACTCCAGAGAATTTTTAGCATTGGGAATACTATTGCCTGTTAAATATATAGAGGGTAACTCAGAGTCTAGTAAGGCCCTAGATAAGTTTTATCTTCTGTAAGTACATTTGGAAGCATCAGGAAAGGGATTTTGTGCCCATGGACTGGAAAATAAGTGAGCTGAGATTTTTCTCAGCTGGTTGACAGTATAAGGAGGTACGTAAGACTCAACTCCCCACATTGCCCATCATCCAACCAGCACCGTTTGAAGCTAAGTCTCAGCACTCTGAAGCTATCAGCAGCCACTGCAGCACGAGTTCGATCCCCGGCCAGGGAGCTTCCCACATGGCGCAGCAGACCTCTCCTGTCTTGCCCACCGCTCCCCTCCTTCAGCAGTGTATTTCAGTCACTCCGCCCACTCTGTCTTTGATGAATCCTCACCCCCCTGCATCTCTGGCCTACACCACAGCTCTTGTATGCATAAATAAATAAATTTTTAAAAGATAAAATAAAATAGGTCCCACTGAATCCTGTGACCCTTGGGAAGGGGAGCAGCTGAGATCAAGATTATTCTTCATTATTCTGGCAGCATTATTTCTTTTTTTTAAGTACATTTTCATCAAAGCAGAAAAATTCCATGTACTCTTGCCTCATTAAAACAGGTGAAAGTTTGTTTCTGTGTTGTTTCAAAGATAAAAAAATTTCAAATGCTGCATAATTCTTTTCACAAGAATGAGTAAGTGTCTTAGTATTGTAAACTGATCTTGTGGAAAGGAAGAAAAATAATAAACCATAAAGGTTTTTAATGTTTTGCTTTAACTTTGTCACATATTGATAACAGGATTTATATTTAATACATGGAGGTTTTGTTTTAATAAGACATTAAAATTTTTTTTCAATAATCTGAATGTAAAGTAAAGACCATCATTACTGTTTTTGCAACTAAGGAATAATCATTCTAGCATCATTTGACAAAAACTTAACTCATCAAATTGTATCCATTAAATAAGTGTAGTTTTCTGTATAAACATTACACCTTAGTACAGCTGTTAAAAATATAAATATATACAGTAGGAGACATAAACATCATGTTTAAGCAAAAAAGACAACTGCTTATAAGATCTAATATAGTTTACATTATAGCTTGAATTTGTTTAAAATACTGCTGCTTGTGGTGTCCAAAGCACATCACTGTGCAGCCAGGCCATGTGGGTCATGTGCTATAGAAACATGTCCAGCACTGGGACCTCCCTGGTGGCGCAGTGGGTTGAGTCTCAGCACTAAGAAGCTATCTGAAGCCGCTGCAGCACGAGTTCGATTCCCAGCCAGGGAGCTTGCCACGTGGTGCAGCAGACCTCTCCTGTTATGCCCTCTGCTCCCCTCAGCAGTGTACCTCAGTTGATCCACCTGTTTTGCTCCCCACTGTGTCTCTGGTGAATCCTCTCACCTCCCCACCCCCCATGCCTCTGGCCTACACCCCAGTTCTTGTATGTATAAATAAATAAATCTTTTTTTTTTTTTTTTAAAGAAACATGTTCAGCACCCTTGGCTCTCATGCATGTCGTAATAGCCTCTGAGAATGAGTAATACTGGTTATCGGAAAAGTCATGACACATTTTTTTGCATAGAAAACAGAAAAAGTACGTCATGAATTTCCGACAACCCGGTAGCTCATTTTCTTTTCTTTCTTTTTTTTTTTTATTTATTTATACATACAAGCTGGGGTACAGGCCAGAGGCGTGGGGCGGCGAGGGGGTTCACCAGAGACAGAGCGGGGAGCAGAACAGGCAGATCAGAGGTACACTGCTGAGGGGAGCAGCGGGTGAGGCAGGAGAGGTCTGCCGCACCATGTGGGATTCTCCCCGGCTGGGCGTCGAACTCGCGTCGCCGCTGCCGACAGCTCCACAGCGCAGCGCTCAACCGCTGTGCCACCGGGGAGGCCCCAG